>JAEAOA010000544.1:307500-587500 GCA_016746295.1 Potamilus streckersoni
AATAACAATAATAATAATAACAACAATAATAATAATAATAATAACAATAATAATAATAATAACAATAATAATAATAATAATAAATAAGCAACATCATTAGCATCATCATTTTGAACTGTAACAATACATTGTGTGAGTTAAAATTTTTGTCAGTTATGCTTGTTTAGTTGTGGCATCAACACCTCCATATATAAAGAAAATTCATCTAAATATCTTAAAATTTCTAATCAATTACAGTCAAGATACAAATTATGATACAACTTACGGTGCAGGTTCTCAAATTTAAAGGCACATTTTTTGCCCATTTTTTTTTTACGAATTTTATGTCAAATATTACAAATTGACAAATTATCGGAAGCAGACGAAGTAGCATTTACCTTTTACACAAACATGTGTAGTCATGCATTTTTCATTTCGCTGATAATGGACTTGTCCAGGAACTGGAAATCAATCTCGAGCATGGCAGAATGACAACTTCCATTAGGCATGTAACACTCATAAATTGACGGTGTTATGGCCAACCTTATCGCAGTTTGGTTAGAAATAATAAATCAATGAATGAATTGAGTAAGTTCTGTTGATTTCTGATCTTATTTATAATTTTCGTTTCTGAAATTGGTAGGGGGGTACAAACCAACGGGTTAGTATTATCGAACTATAATCTAATTCATTTCCACCTTTTCTGAGTTGTGTCCCTTGACATGAATACTCTTAGTTACTATAAAATGAATAAATGTATATTTACAAACAGAGGAATACATTTGAATAGGCTTAGGATGAAGACAAAACCCTCCAAGCCAAAGAGGTACCTTTACACTCTCTTTTTTCGAAATGACAAAAAATTACAGCACAAATCTTTCTAAAAATAATCAAGAAAATGTGAAAAATCTATTTTCTGAGATTCATGTTATCTCACCTGAAACAACAAACTGTCTAATATGCATTAACAATGTAATATGAATTAACAATGTCCAAGCTTTCAGCCATGTATTGGACAGAGAATCCATGCACATTCCTCATGAATAATTCCAAGTAGTCTGTAAAATGTTTCATTAGACACTTTATTATCACTTTATTATCACCAACTGAAACACAATTCAAACAATCTCTGGATGCTGGTACATCATTTAAATGCTTTAAGAACATCTCATTCTCAGACTATATCTTGTTTTTGAAACTGTTTTTTTTTTTATGGCATATAATTCTCACCACTTAGAAACTTTAGCACAACTCTCTAGGTTCTTCATTCGTGATATCCATCATTCTTTAAGCTGTGTAAATTTTTAGTGATATGACATCCATGTCCAATTTTTTAAAGCTGACTCTTCACCTGCCTACCGTTTCAATCTGACTGCAAGGTGGCATCTTACAACTGTTTAGGTGGTAGAAACCAAGTCCACAGCATAATTATATCTGAGAGGAGAACCAAGAAATGGAGTTAGTATAACAGTAGTAGTAGCAGTAGTAATAATATGAATAAATTAATAGCGACTTCATTTTCAGAAGGACAATGAATTATTTAATGATAACTGACATCTTTCTTGATGTCTCTGTAATGACAACATAGCAAATGATAAACATTAATAATGGGACCCTATTACATACATACCAAGATGCACAGAGATGACCTACAATATAAAAATTTATAAGCTTGAAATTTCCCATTTCACACCTAAGATATCAAATGATAAACAAGAAATTTCCAAATCTCATGACTAAATGATAAACTCTATAGTTTGTTTAAATAAAACTTACCTTTTGCTATATAGTTCTTAAGATGGAATTGGCTGTTTTTCTTTCAACCTTTTAATAAAGGTGACCTCATCTTTGTTTCTTATTTCATAGCTGAAAGAAACAAATCAACATCATTGATTGCTTTCAAGTAGACAGCAAAAGATTTGTGGCTTGCATTCACAAATGAACTTTCAAGATTCATAAACTGAAATGAAGTATTGTGAATATCCTTTTTCCTGACATATTTAGATCTCCTGCAAAAAAATGAAGCTTTAGAGGCAGCACAAAATATTACATTCAATTTTGTGTAAAATAGGCATTTGATGAAATTTTAAACATTTATTGTTTTTACTGTGGAAAAGGCTTTTTCATTATTTACATGTGATAAATCAAATGTCACCCTAGAACTTTTTGCACATTTTGAATAATTTAAACTTTTAGTGCCAGTGCATAATTCTAATCAAAAGGAATTTGACAAAACATACTAGCACTATAGAAACTTGACAAAACATACAACAGTTAACGTGTTTAGGTAGAAAATGAATTTTCTTTATCAAAATATTCCTTCCAATTCAATGCATTTTCTATCAAGTACTTTTTTTATGTAATACTAAAAAGCTGGCAGTTAGTGTCTTTTCAAACCAACAGTCCTAGCCCCTGCTTGGGCTCAGCCCCTTGTTAATAACTTGGAAACCACTGAAATAACCAACCCAATAACTGCATACAAGTTCTTAATTTGAAAACACCAAATCATTTATGCCAAAATTATTGGCTTCTAAATATCTCCCTATGCCACATTACTACCCTGAAAGTCTAGCTAACTTACCTGATATGACATTGCCAATTAATGAATGTGGTCAATATTAAAACCTAATATGTCCTTAACCACCAAGTCCCAGCACTAGTCCCAGAGTCTTTATCCTACCAATGAGGAATTGGGTGCTGGCCATAAATAAAAACTATTGTGAACTTCTCTCTATAGCTATCTGTACCTTGGCATGAAAAGGGGAATTCACTTTATAGGAATTAACAGCAGAGTGGCAGGCTAAGGCCAAAAAGGAACAGGACAATCTAATCCTTTGTTTTCTACTCCATAATCCTTACTACATAATGGGGTTATAAACCACAGCACACATAAGGATAAGAATTACTGACATCGACAGAGTAGGGCAGTGGATGATGGGATCAATGGTTTACTACTCCTTTTTGGGAATAATTGCCAATAAATAGCTTCTGTTTGTGAATATGTTACTTTTATTGAATAAATTACCAGTATCTGAATACTTGCTAAAATGACTATACCAAGAGGTCTCAACACAAATCACATGCTTTTCTTGACCCGGTATGTCATTTGCTTGGTTCCATTGCTATTCCAACAGGTCTACAGAAATAAGTCGACCTAACACATGACAGTGACTGCTAGTTCTTTACACAGATAGGATTTGCATGCCTTCTACCTTTTTTAAATTCTACAACATCTATTTGACACAAAAGACATAATAAATGACATAATACTGCTGGCCAACATTTAAGTGAATGTATTAATGCTAACCACGATTTTGCATCTCAGTGATCAAAATAGTTGGTACTTAATTGGTCCTTGGGAAATGCTCTTGGTCAGGGTTGCAACACTTGATTGACATTTTTATTCTTGAATGTAAGAGGGCATATCACATTTATCTTAACTGAACTGAAACTGAATTAAAAGATTAAACTGAACCAAGAATTTTCTTGACACAACTTATTAGTATTTATTTCTTAAAGTTTAACCACCGGTTTGTATTACTAACATTTTAAGTGATTCAAGTTTTGTTATTTATAGTGCACTGAGAATTATTTTTATACAACATATTTAATAAAATTGATGACTTCCTGGCATTAAATGCCATTTTCAAATTACAAAATGAACAATGTACCAAATGTTTAATTTACTAATTTAATTCATAGTCAACAATAATGAAGAAAATGTTCAGTATCTAAATTTTTTTTTAGAAATAATCAAATCGTCAGTCTTTCTAAACATTAAAAAAGGATTGACACATATCAAGGAAAACAAAACAGAGGAGATGAATGTAAACAAAATAACCCATCACATTTTACAGGATATAGATATTTTGAACTGCAAATATATATCATTAAACTTTTATATTACAAATTTGTGATAAAGAAATAAAAACAGCAAATATATATTACAGGAATGCAAGATTTAAAAAAAAATACATGTTAAAACAAAATACTCCTTAATTGCCAATGAATGAAAATGCAAATAAATAATAATTATTTGGATAGGGACCTGAAATTTATATGTTGTTACTACATATTGTTTTAAATACAAACAGGGTTGCATTCGGTAAGGATGATATTATGTATTAAGGAAGACAATCTGGTACTGGCCAATCCTCTTAGAAAATTTTTTTTTAACATGATGGACAATGCAAATATCAACTTTGCACAATACTGAATGTTTTTCCCATTTTAAACCATACTATTCAAAGATTACCCTAAATGAACTACTTGACTTTAGAAAAATATACACAAAGTCAATTCTGTCAAGCAAACAAAATGAAAAACATGTCATAGGAACAACTCTCTCACTCTCTCTGAAAAGTGAAATTTGGTGGCAGCTTTTATGTGGCTTTTCTTATCAGCCAAGAGCCAGGTGATTTACCTAGCTAACTTTACTATACACTCAGCTGCTTAAAAAGAAGAAATAAAAACTGTATCCCCATTAGTGGAGGTGTCCCAAATCCCTGCCTGCTTTGGCAACTCACCCTCCAATTTTACATCTAACAGAAGGCCCTGTATTAAAGTATGACTGTTAGACTAGTGCAAATCTTAATTCATACAATTTAAGTATAAAACAGAACAGTGATGCTTTCACATTTATTACAATGATAGTTCACAGTGCAAAATAATTCAGGCTTAACAACCTGTAGAAACACATTAATACTTTTCAAATAAAGTAGGTCACAGTGATTTATCCTTGAGAATAATATTTATCAATTTTTTTTTAATCTTTAGGGTTTTTATGAAAACGTTGCACTTACAATGAGAGACATTTCCAGAAAGGATACACCATGGATTGTCTCAAGATTACAAAAATTACACAAATTAAGTGCTGAATAATTGCCAATGTTTTCTACCATTCTTTGAAAACAGTGACCTAGTTTTGTAAAAGATAATTTTGCATAAAACACAAAATCTTAATAACACATCAAGACAGAAATGGAAGTTTCATTTATACCTGAAAAGTAAACACAATATTAACACTACATACTCTTTCAGCTTTTTGTTGTCATCCATTAACTTCTGACTCTTGAAGTACAACCAATGCCTCTTCCAAACATATCTCCTAAAAAATAAATAATTTGAGACTCATTTATTTCATTAATATTAAAACAGTTATAGATATAATAGTGGAGTCTTTTCCATTTAAATATACAAACCTGGAACTGCAGTAGCTTCACTTTTATTGTACACTAATGAAAAACATAGATCAATTTTAAAGATAATTCAGCTACAACTACCTCTGTGCCCATTTGAGGCACCTTAAAATGAATAGCCTTTATCACAACGGACTTTACTTGCATGACTTGAATGACTATATTGAATAAATGACTTTTTCTGTCCCAGTGTCATGAAATAATAAACTGATATATGACTCCTTCTGTTTCATACCAATAAAATGACTACTGGACAGCGACTAGAGTTGGAAACTTCAGAACAAATACTCCATTTAATAACTTTAAATTAGTGCAATCATCCTCCATGAAAAATTTTCAAAATAATGTACAAAAATTAATTTATTTTCAAAATATCAAGATGCAATGTTGTGCTGGTGACTTATCATCAACAAAAGTAAAAGTCGACTGCACAAAAATTAGGAAGATACAACTAAGCACAACAAATACATAATAACATGTAAAGATTTAAAAATTCTGTAAAATGAAATAACATACAAAGGAAACAAATTTAAATCCTTTAAATGTGATTTAAATTTCTTGGTAATTTGGAGATTTTTTCAAGCGGTATGTGCTTGAACAACAATCTGATCATGTACTAAAAGGAAAAGCTAAAGTTAGTCAATGTAAAATGTATGTCACAGTGACCTTTCTTTGTGGTAAGAGTGTGCTACTAATTGAGATGAAAATAATCAAACCATTTGATGATTCTAGAATGAATAAAATTAGAAAAATAAACTTGAAACAAAATGTTACCAAAGTTGGTAAATATTGAAATTAGGCTAAAGTGACCTACTTTTGTTGGGAGGATATAGTACTTGTCAATAGCAAAACTGGCTAACATTCAATGACAGTGATAAGATGTATAAGTTTCTCTTTATGTGGACACCATTGCTTTGGTTTCTACAACAACTTTCAAATGCATCTGACCATGGTAAATGAACAGTATACACATGTTGACCTCATCATTACATGTCTGTCAAGGTTCAGGCAAATCACCAAAAGCCTTGGGACTAGTTGCACACACTGAATTCATAAAGGGACATAACATTTTGCAACAAAATGGCCATAACACTAAATGCAAGAATTTATTTATTTAGCAACAAAAAGGCCACAACACTAAATGAAACAATACCTTGAAGAAGCTTAAGTTATACTGGCAAAGAATTTGTCAAGACTCAACAAAAGTCTGTTTATTCCTTCCTTTTATCATTTTAAAATGCATAGAATTGAAATTGTCTATAATATTCCTGAAAAATTCCAAAATACAAAATTTGGCCAAAAAATATTTTCTTTGAAGTCTTGGTTCAAATATCAATGACCTTGCTATTAGACCTGAAACCAAATAACATGGATGAAAGACCACCGTTCTTTCCTCAGACACTATGAAGAAGTCAAGACCAATTTTACATTATGTCAACATGGTACTCCAAATTACACCAATTAGCTAAATCAGCTTTAATCCAAAATTAATATTTTATTGGAAAATCCCACTTTGCTAAACAGGCATCAATTAAATCATGCTCATATGCCACCATATACAAAAACGGATCAAACTCTTTGACCTTAAAATCGATGTCTGAATGCTATCAACCTATTATATTAACTCTAGTCAAAATTCATCTGAATTGGTCACTGTGTTTGTTAGCTCAGGGAAGTAAAATAGACCATAAGCAGTGATCTCTGACTAAGTCTAAAGGTACTGTAGGTATGATGTTCAAACTTGTATAGAACAGTGATCAAATCAGCAATTTTCACTCTGGACCAATTACATACAGCAAGAAGTGAAAACACCCTTATCATGTCACCATTCTTTCAAGAAGAACATTGACAAGATTTCCGAGAAGAACATTGACAAGATTTCCGAGAAGAACATTGACAAGATTTCCGAGAAGAACACTGACAAGATTTCCAAGAAGAACATTGACAAGATTTCTGAGAAGAACATTGACAAGATTTCTGAGAAGAACATTGACAAGATTTCCGAGATGATCACAATGAGGACCCTTTTTATTCCAGAACTACTACATGTCAGTCCATTCAGGAGAAATGGCTGCTCTGGAAGTTAGATAAGAACCATTCTAATACAGGACCAAGAGCAAATTCCAAGAAGTGACCATCTGCTTAGATGTAATAGATGTAATAGTCCTAACAAGATCTTGTATGATGAAGTGCTGTTAAATCAGGAACACATGTTTATCATTAAGTCTTACTGAAAACAACAAGTTGCTATGAACAACAATTCAGAAAAGTAGAAATAACAATATTGCAAACCAGACTGCCATAATGTAGAGACTGGTTCTAGTTTGATTTCCAAATATAAACATGTTATAAGGAGTCTTTACATGAAAATACTATGCAGAAGAAGCAGGCAGGTTTTCAAGATGCCCATCATTGCATCGATGAATGTCAATGCAGAACCATTTTCACTGTGTCATAAGAAATACTTCAGTGAAACGTTCAATACAACCATCCCTCTAAAAAGATTTTCAAGATTGACATCACCGATACTTTTGTCTTTGTCATCCCTCAAGGATGTCTGAGAAGTAAAGAAAATATCACAGTAGAGAATAGACCATATTAGATGCATATTTTCAATTTTCTCCCTATTTTGTAATGATCACATGATTCTAACTTTTAGTTTACTCACAAGTTTGTGCTATCTCATCTAAAGCACAAGGTTCACTCAATACAGTACAACTATTTTTGTTGCATCCTTAAAGCTGTAATGAATGCCTCTGTCTAGAGAAGTAGAGAAGACTTTGACTGCAATTAAGGAAAAATCCTACTAAAATTACATAAAACCAATATATAAAGGTCAATAAAGATGTACAATTGTTAAATAACCTTAGCAGGTATCATAACACTAATTACCTTTCCTGTATATTTCCTACATATCAGTGCATTTTTTATAAGTTTGGAAGCAACAGAACTATATGACTCGTGTCAGGCAATAATATCAATATGACATATTCAACAATCAGCACATGTAATTTTGCATTTTCTGGAAACAGTATAATTTTAAAGAAATAACTGGAATCTTTAGTGAAAGATAAAATTCCAACCATTATGGTTTGCTTTCTCGTTCTATGCAAATGTATATAAACTGCAATCAACCAACATTTTATTTGTGTATTGGCTTTAATAATGATTGCTATTCAATGCAAGAAACAATTTTTTTTAATGACCCTAATGCTGCATTTTTTCTAAAGCAAATAACATTTTGTCACTGCTATGGGAATCTCCAGTATAAATCTGACAAACTATGAATGATTTTCTTAGGGACTACAATAGCAGCTGTTCAAATTAAATAGTGTTAGTGTTACCTTAGGATAAGGGATTCAATAACATTATTCTTTATATACAGGTATAGTTTATATTCAGCTGTTTGCTAATGAAGAGCTGTTCAGTTCATGATCTTAGCTGGGACAACAGTAAAGTGGCTATTGTTTTGGAGAAAATCAGAAATATACAGTATAGATTGTGATCTCTTGAGCAAAGTTCTTTCATACTAAATAAATTCTCTTTACAGCACTTCCTCATCACAAGGCCCTTCATTATAGCATGGTTCTTGTTATAATGTACTTCATTATAACAGTTCTTGTTCTAAAGCCCATCATTATAACACTACTTGTTCTAAGTCCCTTTATTAAAACAAAGTACTTGTTCTAAAGCCCTTTATTATAACAAAGTACTTGTTCTAAGGCCCTTTATTATAACAAAGTACTTGTTCTAAGGCCATTTATTATAACAAAGTACTTGTTATAAGGCTCTTTATTATAACAAAGTACTTGTTCTAAGGCCCTTTATTATAACAAAGTACTTGTTATAAGGCTCTTTATTATAACAAAGTACTTGTTCTAAGGCCCTTCATAATAATATAGTTCTTGCTGAAAGGCCCTTCCTTACAACATGGTTCTGATTATAAGGCCCTTCATTATAACATGGTTCCTGTTATAAGGCCCTTTAATACAACATGTTCTTGTTATAAATCATGTGTGGTTACAGATTCCATTTCTTTAAGTTAGATGTATCAGGTCCTTCATCAAAAGGCTTTCTCAGTGAGGTTTGCATGGTCAGGTTAATTAAGATGGAGTACTGTATTTGATATAATTGTATGACTGGCATCATCAGAGACCTAAATAGATATCTCAGTTCTTGGTAGTTCCTTCCAGCACCTATGATGAATTAACATACCAACTGATGTGTTGTTTCCCTCCTTCACGAACTTGCTTAAGGTTCACATAGCGCTCAATTGCATGCTTCAGGTCTAGAACTGTGGCATTCTGGGTAATTACAATAGCTGAAAAAGATTAAAAAAATACAATATAAACAGATCCATCTTCAAGCTGTATAGATCCAGATCTTCAATAGCATTATTTGCAGTTTGTTATGACCAACCAGTACAACAAGCATCATAGGCCCTGATCTGGTACTATATTGTGCAATGGAAGATAAAGGTCTATGCTGTTTTTGCAGTTGGACCAAACTTATAGTTGAACATATATGGTAGATAATAAATTACTTCATTTAATGTCAGTATATGTATTCCCATTACCTGTTTATAATATATATATGATAATAAGCCTATCCCCAGTGTTACAAATTTTTTAGACTGCTCTGATGGCCTAGTGGTCAGAGTGTCCACCTCAGATGCACGAGGCTGTGGGTTCGATCCCCGGCCGAGTCATACCAAAGACTTACAAAACTGGCACTAACAGCTGCCTCACTTGGTAATCAGCATTAAGAGGTTACTGTTAGGACTAGTCAGCCTGGTGTCAGGATAATGTGACTGGGTGGGACATCATGCTACATGCCTGCAGCATGATTCCCCAGTGCTAGACATCACCATAAACTGTCACACTGCAGACATTGTAACAATATGACTGAAAAATTGTTAAAGCTACATTAAAAATCCAAATCTTGCACACATACACACACACAAATTTCTGACACATTTTTTTATCTTAGAAAGCTAAAACTGGTTCAATTAAAAACACATCTCTCATTTTTATATATCACATTTACAAGATGGATACCGGGGAGTCAAGCTGGAATCTTGGCATCAAGAAGGTTATCATGGGAGAATCGCTATATGTTGTAACCAGGAAAACTTGAAAATCCTTCTTCATATCAGTAGATTTTAACACAGGAAATAATCTTAGTGTTGAATGTTAAGCATGGAATTGTAGATTTTTCTGCACATTTTGGTTCCATGTCCTCCAAATTTTGGCCTGTGTACCATTTGGATTACTTGGCTATTACATCTCAATTATTTACCCCTTTGACGCTTTTTGTCTTCCCCAGATCTGTAGGACTGGGAGGTTCCCAATTGAACTGACTGGATCCTAAATGCAACACTGAGAGTTAATAATTACTTCAGCATATCCTTCATACCAGTCTGTCAAATAACAATACCTTATATCATGGTCTGAGCATAAATTTTAAAAAATAATTATAATCAATCTGAAATACATATTTGTTTTCTTGTCTTCAGAGCAAGATTTGATATAAGTGTATACAAATTTAGAATGTTTGACAATGTAAATTTAGCAAGTACATCAAGTACAGTTTCCATTCCCAGTGAAAATTCTGTGCAAGTCCACAAATGTTCTGGTAAATGAGTGGCAAGGTAAAGTAATAACCCATGATTTAATGAATAATGCAGTTCCATTTCATTTCCATCATGGTGAGGGAGCTTAAAAATCTGCAAATTTATACCATCTCCTATACGGAAAATCAACATTTCATTCTAGATCCAGAAGCATCTTGTCCAAAGCAAGGTAGTTAACTGTGATGTTGTTTTCAGTTTGTTGATGTCTGTCAGTGCTTGTACAAATCTCATTCTATCACCAACCAAACTCAAACTCAACAACACAAAAGAAGAACCAATTAAACTCTGCAATACAATAACTGAACCAATCAAACTCAGAAACTTGTGTCAAGACTGTGGATGGAATCAAATCACAGGGAAAGAAAATCCCTCATCAAGTGGACAAGCACAAGCTAAAACCTTTCCTGGGGCAAGTAAAGTTTCCTGTTAATTAAGATTCAAGACGGTTGCCACAATGATTATATAGGATTTTAAATGGTCATCATTTACATTTAGGACCAATTAGGCCTCAGGAAGAAAGCTGGTTTAATGTTTCATTGCAATCCTCTCTGCAGTTTATGAAAAGCAGCAACTTTAGTTAACATGATAAACACCAGAAGACCTAAAAAGTGCCCTCACATAAGCTCTTATAATTTATGACTGTAGCAGACATTGGAATAAATATATGTGTCATGTTTCATTTGCAAATCCTAGTAGCTGAGGAGAAGCAGCAAAAAAATCCTTTGGTAATGGATGATGGATAGCAGACAAAAAGCTTTTTCTTACCTCTTATATTCTATCACTAGTACAGTTAAAAATCATGTGATTATTTTCTACAATATATGACAAGTTGTAGGTTATGTATTCATCAGAACTGAAATGTGAAATTAGGTATAAACTTTAGTCTAAGAAATAATATCAATGTGTGCATTTATAAGGGAAAGAAGCACATATTTTAAATTTTCCATTTCTGATGAGATGTATGAAGAGTACAAAACTTCTACACTGTACTGTCCCAAATAGATGCAGAATGAGTACAAAAGTGCTGTAGTATCCATCGATCCATCAGTGTTTACTGCTTCACAACCCTGATTCCATGTCTATGATCAAAATTAAGCTTAACCTACGCATGATGATATCGTCCGATCTCCTGACATTGACAACCATGGCTTGCCCATACTCTAAAGCAATCTGTGAATTTATCTCCTCTGGTGTCACCTCACTGGGCAGATCACACAACAAGGGATCTGACTGAAAAAGAGACCATTCTTAATTATAGCGACTATCATCCAGCATTTTGCGGAAATTAAGTGAATTGACAAACCTTGGCTACCAAAGATGGAGTATAAAGGGATTATTATAAGATACAGGCTGTTGTCACAAAGGCCTATCTTGATGATATTGAACCCTGCAATTATGACATCACATAATAAATTCTTAAGTTCCAATTGACTTATGACACAGGTACAGTATGCATTTATCCTGGACTATTGAAAGCTCATGGTCCTATCATCCTAGAATAATGCAAATGGCGGATAACTGGATAATGTTATTTAACAGAAGTCAGCATTTAGACTGTTCAAACCAGCTGCTTAAAACAATTCTTGCATAGATGCTGCCATAATTTTGTCTAAAGTGAAAAAGAGGGAAAGGAAGAATCAGCCTATTATTTGTTATTGTTATTATTCATCCAGCATGTACAGTGGACTTACATTCAACATCATTTTGCATTCAAAAACACTCCCTGATCTCTTCATTAACACTTTCACAGCTCCAATTATCTAATTGTAGCTTAAAACTTAAAATTAATTGTTAGGATCACTATCATCGGCCATTATTTGTCAAATGAAATCGTCATCTGAAAAGAACCACACTTGAAATCAGTCACTTTGGTATTCCATTTTGCCTGTATTTTAAGTATGCATTTATACAACTTCCTTTATGTAGGGTTTAAACTAATAAATAATGTTTTTTTCCTGGGCCAAATGTGAAAATTAAATTTAGTTCAATAACCATTCATCACTGTTCTCCAAGTGTTCATATTCATACAAATGTAAAAATCCTATACCTTCATATTTAACACTTTACTAGCACTGTCACAACCATAGAAACAATAGCTACATTTCTTTCCAGAAAAAAATACTGAGGATGCTACCCTGGTTAAGCCTGGAACTTACTGAACACAAGAAAAGATCTACAAACTGAACTACTACAGGTCCCTTACTTAAAATAAATATTTCACCAAAGAGAGTGAAATATTTATAATATTTATATTTATTTTGAGTTTTTTTTATAATATAAAATCAAATGAAATACTTGTTTGCCGGATTTGATTAATAGTGTTAAAGGCTTGTGATGTTTGTGTTTTTTTTCCTTCTAATCTTACAGTGATTAGGTCAATCACCAAGCTGTCCTATATTCAAATTGCTGCAACCCAGTTACCTAATTTGTTTATAGAGCTAATCCCTGTAGGTCTTCTTTGAACTAAGCAGTTGACTTTTATCTCTGAGTATATGATTCCATTTCTGGATGAGATAACTTTCTTTTTATTTCATTGTTAGATATAGAATGCACATAAATAGATTTTTTATATTTTTCCAAAGTTTATTCAAAACTGTCTTTAAAGTCTATATTACAACTAAGCACTAATAATTTTAATGGCTAGAACCTTAATAACAATGAAAGAACTTCCAACTAAAAAGAGACAAATTTTAATACTGGAGAAAATAATTATTGCAATTGAAAGAAGTGAAAAGAGCTGACCACTTGCAAAATAGCAGTTTAAACAACGGTAAAACAAATTCTGTGTGTTATAAAAGGAAAGGAGTAAATCAGAACAATTTCATAAGCTAATACATTTTCATGTAATCTTCAAATGTAAATGTGACTTCATGTTTAATGACAGAAGTATATCTTTACTGCTATATAATTTTGTTTTCAGAAGAATGCATACCATATTTAAGAAAAATCTATTAATAAAGAATATAACAAATGTAGAGTGATTATGGTTATTTTTCTTTAAATTGTTCTAAAGTGGGACCGTGGAAACTAGCATTTTTGTACAAACCTGTTATAAGAGACCAACTGTATTAAAAGACCAGTTTTTTGTTGGCAGAAGGGGTGGTCTTTCAAAACAGGTCTTACACTAAGTAAAAGAAAAGAGTGAAAACAATCAAGTTTTGTCAAATTCAACATATACATCTATTACTATAGTGTAGAACACAAAGTAAAACTTTAAAAAGAACTTAAAATATTATGAATTAAATCCCAAATGGTTCTAAAAGTTCTATCACAAGTCCAAATGTATTAAGGCGGGGCCCCGAGTGGCCGAGTGGTCTAAAGCACTGTCCATTACGGATCACTGCCATCTCATCTCTGTCTGTGTGGGTTCGAGTCTAGAATTCAGTGAATGTGGATATGTGAGAAAGCTTGCCAGTAGCTTGTCGTGGGTGGGTGGTTCTTTCCGGTGATTTCCTGGTTTCTTCCTCCACCATTAATACTGGACGAAATTGAAAAGCCTATCGTGTGCTGAAAAATGGCGTTAAGCCCAACAACAACAACAACAACAACAACAAAAGTATTAAGTTCCAACTGAATGCCATTGGTATTCCATATAAATTTCAATATTAAATGTGTTGATGTGTCTGTAGTCTCCAACATGATAATGTGCCAAAAGCCTGGAAAATGATGTGTTAACATTCTTTTGATGGATCACAATACTATAATCCCATATAATTCCAAATGTTCTTGACTGCATTCAATATAATTCCAAATTAATCTTTTAGCCCAAAATATTACTGAGCTCTCTATAATTCCAGCAGATAATAATTTGGATAAATAAATCAACCCAAATTTAAAACTGAACTTAGAATCCGGATGTAGATCAGATTCCTCTTTAACCCTTTACTTCATAGAGTGTATTGCTTTTTAGCCCTTCGATACACATGTAGCAAAGTTAAACAGTGCAGTCCTCTATGCATAGGCCTGTTAAGCAGTGAAGTGTATGTTACGTTTAACAGCAATTTTAACCATTTTACGGTTTTGGTACACATATAATATGTATGGAAAGATTTAAGAATAAAATAAGGTCATTATAGCTGTATAATTATTTTTAATAAAAGAATTTTGTATGTACTTTAAAATCTTGAGAGAACTCGTTCAGTATCAAATAAGCGAAGCCGTGTGATTAACGGCAGCGGCAAATTTCCATACTCAAAATTTGCAAGTTCTTTGTCTGCACCTACATCACAAAATAATTTAAATTTATAATTTATAAAAACTAAGGGCTTTTTACCTCAGTCTCAGAGTCTTTCCCCAAGTTATTGAAGTTTTCATAGTTGTGATTTTACTGGTTCAAGTACTGAATAATACTATAGACCGCCATTTTGTCAAATGGAGAATACGACCCAGTTATGACCTACTTACTTTAAATAGCAGATTTCAACCAGAGCATCAACAGTGACCACGTGATCTGACGTAATGGTCATTCTCACCAATGAATGTAGTATCTAACTAGGTTTTTACGGAAGGTGGCACTACGAAAACCCACTCAAAATAACTTGTTTACAGAGTTGCTTAGTGTGACATCAAGTAAATTGCCAAAAGGCGCTTAGGGTGACATCGGGTAAATTGCTAAAAGTCGCTTATATTAGGTAAAGGGTTAAAACAGTGAAAGCTGTCAACAAGGTCAGAAACTTACAAGTGAAAAATTAATATTCTACATTCAGATAAAGAAAACATATTTACTTCCACTCCTAATGACCCGAATATTTTAAAAAATACTCATAAAATATAACAGCTATATATACTTAACCCAAAATTCTTACAAAAGCAATCCTCCTACACAATGTATTATTCAGTTTTCAGCAGACATATGTGAATTATGTGTTGATGCATCTATTTGTCCAATGAGAGATAATGGGAAAATGCTTCTCTATTTGCTGCAGGTATATATGCCTTAACAAAATCTATTAAAGAAGACATTGTCATCTTTCAAAAATATTGTTTAATATTTCTTCCTGGTTACTGAACAGATGGAACATTGGGAGATGTGGAGGGAGGGAAAGGGCGTTGCTAGAAGAGTCACTTGGAAAAAAGAAGATCTATGATTACTGTGTTAACTAAACTGTGTTCTAAACAGATCAAAATAAATACCGTTACAAGTTGATTCAAAACTTGTTTAATATTTTCCATGGCCTCTCTATGGTTCATGGCACCAGAACCTGTGTGAACTTGCTCTTCAGCAGACATTTTTTGTCTCAGCAGCACCTGCAATAAAATTAATTTAATAATTTTTTAACAAATAAATAAATCAACATGGATGACAGTTATGCTTTCCAGGATTATGACCCTTTGGCTTGATGAAACTTGGCAGAAAGGTAAGTAGAAGGCAGCATCAAATGCCAAATACCATTACAAGCCTAATGCCCAATACCATTTCAAGTCTAATGCCCAATACCATTACAAGTCTAATGCGCAATACCATTACAAGTCTAATGCCCAATACCATTACAAGTCTAATGCCCAATACCATTACAAGTCTAATGCCCAATACCATTTCAAGTCTAATGTCCAATACCATTACAAGTCTAATGCGTAATACCATTACAAGTCTAATGCCCAATACCATTACAAGTTTAATGCCCAATACCATTACAAGTCTAATGCCCAATACCATTTCAAGTCTAATGCCCAATACCATTTCAAGTCTAGTCCAACTGAAAACTGCTTAGATCCAGATCTGCCACTGCATAATGCACCAGTACATATGGGTCTATACAGTTTGTTAGGACTAAACACTGAATAAACATGGACCATGATCTGCCATTGCATAATGCACCAGTACATATGGATCTATACAGTCTGTTAGGACTAAACACTGAATAAACACGGACCATGATCTGCCATTGCATAATGCACCAGTACATATGGGTCTATACAGTTTGTTAGGACTAAACACTGAATAAACACGGACCATGATCTGCCATTGCATAATGCTCAAGTACATATGGGTCTATACAGTTTGTTAGGACTAAACACTGAATAAACACAGACCATGATCTGCCATTGCATAATGCACCAGTACATATGGGTCTATACAGTTTGTTAGGACTAAACACTGAATAAACACGGACCATGATCTGCCATTGCACAATGCACCAGTACATATGGGTCTATACAGTTTGTTAGGACTAAACACTGAATAAACACGGACCATGATTTGCCATTGCATAATGCACCAGTACATATGGGTCTATACAGTTTGTTAGGACTAAACACTGAATAAACATGGACCATGATCTGCCATCGCATAATGCACCAGTACATATGGGTCTATACAGTTCGTTAGGACTAAACACTAAATAAACATGGACCATGATCTGCCATTGCATAATGCACCAGTACATATGGGTCTATACAGTTTGTTAGGACTAAACACTGAATAAACATGGACCATGATCTGCCATTGCATAATGCACCAGTACATATGGGTCTATACAGTTTGTTAAGACTAAACACTGAATAAACATGGACCACGATCTGCCATTGCATAATGCACCAGAACATATGGGTCTATACAGTTCGTTAGGACTAAACACTGAATAAACACGGACCATGATCTTCTGGTGCACTATACAACAGCAGATCAGGTCAAAGTTGCTTGAGGTTGGACTCTACTTACAACTTACTATATACAGTAAGAAAATGGCACAGGTTCACACTAATTGTCCCAATTTAGAATCAGTTAGAATTGATTGCTGCTCATAACAAACATATAATCCAAACTGACAGCAGCAATAAACAAGGAAACAAATAAACTCCTTTCAAAAGAGATAAGATTATAGTACTTGCTTCTTGTTGTTTTCATTTGCACCACCCTACCAATATTGCAGGAAGCAAGGATACAATATTATCATACTATAGTCTAAAGTTTGTTTCACACAGTATCATGAATTTTATCCTGTGCATGACTAAGTTTTACATAAGTTTCATTAAATGTAGCTAGAACCTACTTAACTTAAATATTTCATGTAAAATTAACTAGGTGCTTTTAGCTACATTTACTGATGCTGATCTTAACATTTATTGATAGGACAAACTTTGCACTACTGTGTGGATTGAACTGTATGATTTGTAGGTAAATTGAAAGCAATGAGATGGCCCCAAGTGGCCGAGTGGTCTTAAATACTCTTTGTTAAGGATCACTACCATATCACCTCTGTCTCCATGGGTTTGAGTCTCAGATTCGAACAATGTGGGTATGTGAGAAAGCTCAACAGTAGCTTTTCATGGGTCGGTGGTAATTCCTGGGGTTTTAACCGTTAGTTCTTCCTTCATTAATACTGGCTGCCATATATAGCCTATCGTATGCTGAAAAATGGCATTAAACAACAAGAAAATACATAATGATATGAGCCCCTGTTGTTATATACTTAGTCTATCTCCACTCAAATATTATATTACCAAAAATCTGCAATATACTTCAGTTAAACAGAATTATCCCAAACTTTTTTAACAACAATGAGTAAATGCACATGATTTTTACTATTTACATAACCAAGGTATGATCGACGGACGCACACTGGCAACACTAGATCATTTACCACTGGCTTGATGGAACATCAAATTCAGACCACTAGTGCTTGACATGAGCTTAATGTAACTTCAGTTTGGTGCAACTCAAAAATATAAATCGGCTTGACGAAGAGAAATAATATTTGAGGAGAAAAACAAGCCATAGATTATTATCATGTGCCTTCAAGGACAGAAATAGCATAAGGAAATTGAGGGTCAAGTGTGGGGCAAAGATTTTGGAATTTACTTACCTTCTCTCTTTTGTAGTATGAGAGGGTCCTAAGTCAGAATGGGTCATGGTGTTGGCTCCTGGTAAACATCGCTAAGAATTTCTAAGAAGCACTAAGAACTACTCAGAAGTGCTAAGAACGGCTAAGAAGCACTAAGAACATAGAAAAGCTTTAAATTACCCCCAAAACATATATAATACATAATTAATCAATAAATATTATTGACACGAATTGTAACAGATACAACATATTTTTATTATCAGGAAAGACATCTCTGTCAGAGCTATGCTCTGGGAGTAAATAAATATATTCTTACTATTCTGTGAATATAAAATAATCACCATAATCGTCATCAATATCATCATCAACAACATCATCATCACCTCCACAAGAAGTAGCAAATGCAAATGATAGCACTAGCTTTGTTCATAGAAATGAGAAATTAAAAGAAGGTCAAGATAAGGATATGCAGACTTTCTTCAATACTATGAACAATATGTAGGAAAAATTGCCAACCGGTAAATCCGTAACAAAGACGAAATGTCGATAAATAAAAATACCATGTCCATGAAGCACCAACTGAAGTTTGCTGTAAAATGGACCACAAGAAAACTAATGATCTTATTCTACATATGCACAAAGTTGTAAGCATGCAGTCAATGACAGACATGCGGCAGGTTCTCAACAGTAGTGGGAACCAAAATGGTTCCAAGATTTAGTAAATAAAAAATTGTACTGGCCGTATGGCACAACAAATTTTGAGGAAGACAAATGGGTTTACTTTAAGGAATTTCTGAGTTCTAGAACAAGAGAACAGAAACCAGAGATTGATATCTCCTCTGAAGCACATAATCTGTTAAAAGGACACAACTACCACCAAAAGGCCAAACCAGAGACATGGGTAAAACCTATTAGAACATATATGGCAAAACCAGTTAACTGAGAAGAGAACTATTCACTTTAGATAGTAAAACTCATAACTCAGTAACAGCTGATGAACTTTACATTTCTGGTTAACATATGGTTTTAAGTCAACATTAAACTTTGCACAGACTGTCTTGAAACAAGATCACATAAATATCATTGTGATTCTTAGCAGCCAGTTAATTATTTTGTTATTAAAATATAGGCTTGATGAAGACTGTATCATATTCTTAACAGTACCATACAGTAGACTGGATAACAATTTGTTTTGTTTTTTTTCAGTGGGGAAGAAAATACACATGGAAATCTGTCCAAAATGCGAGCCAGTCACCATTATGACTCTGTCCAAGAGAGGTTTATATCAGCATATCATATATATTTTTCAATTAATTAAAATGATTTTCAAATGATTTAAGTGTTAATTTCTAAAACTTACTGCGACAATTGGTACGCGGCGAGAATTGGTCTATAACCAGTATATTTCCACATAGTTCTGCAGTTTTATCAATAAAGCTGGACGAAATTTCTGACTACATGAAGTCACCTTACCGGTATTATATTATTGTATAATACCGTTAAGGTGATTTCATATAGTCAGAAATTTCGTCGTGTTTTATTGATAAAACTGCAGACTCCTGTGATAGTTCTAAGTGCTTCAAGCTCTTATACTTCTTTTTTTTAAGACGTGTTTACCAATACCGTCATAGTGGGTTTTCTGTGACAAATTGTATCACTCGGTATAATTGTTTTTCTTCAGATTATTGCCATTCTTTTTATTAAAAAATATCAAGCTCGCATCGAACACCTGTGATACTAAGAAACTTTGCTGGATGTTTATTAGTACTAGATGTTTAACTATTTTTAAACTTCTTACCAGTGAATTTTCACAGAGCCTCACAATTAAGGGGAATAACTCAACGTTCTTGTTAATCCAAATTATTATATCTGATTCCGACACCGAGACCAGATATTTATTATTCAGCGGTTGATTCGCAATAGGATGAAAGAAAATTAGTTAGAGAAAAGAAACAAATGAAATACGATAACAGACCATTTTATTTTCTGGAGGGAAGGGAATGGCTGAGCTGGGACTTTTTTCTCTTTCCAACTAAAATAATGGATATAAAAAAATATGAGAGAGAGAGAGAGAGAGAGAGAGAGAGAGAGAGAGAGAGAGAGAGAGAGAGAGAGAGAGAGAGAGAGAGAGAGAGAGAGAGAGAGAGAATTATTAATACATAACTGGAAGTTTTATCCCTGGATTCTATTGGAGAATGCTTGATAATAGTAGGCAGAATTATTTAATATTTAATACAAATAATAATATCATGGGTGCCGTTTACCCGCAGACCTGGGTTCGAATCTCGGTGGAGCACGAATTAAAAAATCTCTAACCTGTATGATAGCATTATTTGTATCAAATATCAATTCTGCCTTCAATTATCAATCATTCTTCTATAGAATCCATGGATAACACTTTCCGTTCTGTCTGGTGTATATTTATATTTTTTTATAATTAATCATAAATACCTTGAATTCCTTCATGGGAATCCGGAATGACTGTAAGGAGATGAGAATTAATTACTAGATCGTCATACAAGTGTGTCAGCTACACACGAGTGCATATAACACCGACTAAGTAACATCATTTTTCGGCGATGTGTGCTTAGTCTTGATAGAATATGGGCTCGTGTGTGCAGGCAAGGTAATGGGTTCCGTTTATATATCTTTCACCATACGATTAAATTTACGTCCAAGTCATCGAATAGGTCCAGGATCTTTTTACATGCTCAGTCTACCGTTTTGGAGGGAAACGGTAAAACCAACCTATATTTTAAGCCTACTGACTCTACACCTATATCTACTACGACCAGGTGCCACCCTTAGCAAGTAATAAAAAAGGTCTCCCTTACGGTCTGTGCGTTCGAGCCAGAGGTGTACGTTTTAATCCAGCCACCTTTGATACGAGACTGGCAGATCTCAAGGGACGCTTCGGAAGGAGAGGATACAAAAGGAGCTAGATTAAGGAGGTTATTAATAAAACTGGACTCCTCGACAGAGGAACACTCATTAAATATAAAACTAAGAAAACCAGCATGCATGTCCCATTCGTACTAAATTTTCACCCAGATTTCCCAAATCTACAACAGATGATATGGAAGTACTGGTATCCATACTGACTCATGAAAGGTTGAACATTTCAAAAGTTCCTATTGACCGATGGTACGTGCCAGGGTAACTTCAAACAAGACCACAAATTCAGGCGCATACCATTGCAAAAACAAAGGTTGCCTAATCTGCAAAACCCATGCTCAAATTTTTTTAAAAGCACAGGAGTTAGGATGAAAAGCCAAACATACAAGCTATATTCTGAGATGCAAGATCTGTACATTTAATACGGTGGCGAAATCACTAATTTCAGACAGCGAATGAATAATCACAAAAGCCAGATTCGCAAAAAAAAAAAATCAACAACTACAACTCGAATGGAAATTTAGTCGATTCGCTCTAGAAGTTACCGACTGAATCTAAGTAAGGGTGGACAGACACAAAACGCGCATGTAAGAACCAATACTGGATACTACAATTAAAAACTTGGCCAAAATGAGAAATTCAACCTGTCCATTGCGGCCTTGTAAAAATTACAGCCAGTCATTAATTTTACACTCGACGCAGATTGCACTAATATCTATCCAACAAATCACATTTTTAACGATTATTATTATTATTATTATTATTATTATTATTATTATTATTATTATTATTATTATTATTATTATTATTATTATTATTACGTTAGTTCTTGTCAATTAGCACATAATACATAGATTCATTATCTCAAAACACACGTTGCATAATACATAGATACACTATGATCAAACACACTGTACATACTACACAGATACAATATGCCAAAACACACAGTGCATATTACATACACTACGAACAAACACACTGTACATACTACACAGATACACTATGCCCAAACACACAGTGCATACTACACAGATACACTATGACCAAACACAGTGTATAATATGCACACTGACAAAACACAGTGCATAATGCACACACTATGACAAAACACAGTGCATAATACACACACTATGACAAAACCGAGTGCACAATGCACACACTATGACAAAACACAGTGCATAATACACGCACTATGACAAAACACAGTGCATAATACACACACTATGACAAAACACAGTGCACAAAACACAGTGCATAATACACACACTATGACAAAACACAGTACATAATACAAACACTATGACAAAACACAGTGCATAATACACACACTATGACAAAACAGTGCATAATACACACACCATGACAAACCACAGTGCATAATACACACACTATGACAAAACACAGTGCACAAAACACAGTGCATAATACACACACTATGACAAAACACAGTGCATAATACACACACTATGACAAAACACAGTGCATAATACACACACTATGACAAAACAGTGCATAATGCACACACTATGACAAAACACAGTGCATAATGCACACACTATGACAAAACACAGTGCATAATACACACACTATGACAAAACACAGTGCATAATACACACACTATGACAAAACACAGTGCATAATACACACACTATGACAAAACACAGTGCATAATACACACACTATGACAAAACACAGTGCATAATACACACACTATGACAAAACACAGTGCATAATACACACACTATGACAAAACACAGTGCACGAAACACAGTGCATAATACACACACTATGACAAAACACAGTGCACGAAACACAGTGCATAATACACACACTATGACAAAACACAGTGCATAATACACACACTATGACAAAACACAATGCATAATACACACACTATGACAAAACACAGTGCATAATACACACTATGACAAAACAGTGCACAAAACACAGTGCATAATACACACACTATGACAAAACACAGTGCATAATACACACACTATGACAAAACAGTGCATAATACTCACACTTTGACAAAACAGTGCATAATACACACACTATGACAAAACACAGTGCATAATACACACACTATGACCAAACACAGTGCATAATGCACACACTATGACAAAACACAGTGCATAATACACACACTATGACAAAACACAGTGCATAATACACACACCATGACAAACCACAGTGCATAATACACACACTATGACAAAACACAGTGCACAAAACACATTGCATAATACACACACTATGACAAAACACAGTGCATAATACACACACTATGACAAAACAGTGCATAATACACACACTATGACCAAACACAGTGCATAATGCACACACTATGACAAAACACAGTGCATAATACACACACTATGACAAAACAGTGCATAATACACACACCATGACAAACCACAGTGCATAATACACACACTATGACAAAACACAGTGCACAAAACACATTGCATAATACACACACTATGACAAAACACAGTGCATAATACACACACTATGACAAAACAGTGCATAATACACACACTATGACAAAACACAGTGCATAATGCACACACTATGACAAAACACAGTGCATAATACACACACTATGACAAAACACAGTGCATAATACACACACTATGACAAAACACAGTGCATAATACACACACTATGACAAAACACAGTGCATAATACACACACTATGACAAAACACAGTGCATAATACACACACTATGACAGAACACAGTGCATAATACACACACTATGACAAAACACAGTGCACGAAACACAGTGCATAATACACACAATATGACAAAACACAGTGCATAATACACACACTATGACAAAACACAGTGCATAATACACACACTATGACAAAACACAGTGCATAATACACACTATGACAAAACAGTGCACAAAACACAGTGCATAATACACACACTATGACAAAACACAGTGCATAATACACACACTATGACAAAACACAGTGCATAATACACACACTATGACAAAACACAGTGCATAATACACACACTATGACAAAACACAGTGCATAATACACACACTATGACAAAACACAGTGCATAATACACACACTATGACAAAACACAGTGCACGAAACACAGTGCATAATACACACACTATGACAAAACACAGAGCATAATACACACACTATGACAAAACACAGTGCATAATACACACACTATGACAAAACACAGTGCATAATACACACACTATGACAAAACAGTGCATAATACTCACACTTTGACAAAACAGTGCATAATACACACACTATCACAAAACACAGTGCATAATACACACACTATGACAAAACACAGTGCATAATACACACTATGACAAAACAGTGCACAAAACACAGTGCATAATACACACACTATGACAAAACACAGTGCATAATACACACACTATGACAAAACACAGTGCATAATACACACACTATGACAAAACACAGTGCATAATACACACACTATGACAAAACACAGTGCATAATACACACACTATGACAAAACACAGTGCATAATACACACACTATGACAAAACACAGTGCACGAAACACAGTGCATAATACACACACTATGACAAAACACAGTGCATAATACACACACTATGACAAAACACAGTGCATAATACACACACTATGACAAAACACAGTGCATAATACACACACTATGACAAAACAGTGCATAATACTCACACTTTGACAAAACAGTGCATAATACACACACTATCACAAAACACAGTGCATAATACACACACTATGACCAAACACAGTGCATAATGCACACACTATGACAAAACACAGTGCATAATGCACACACTATGACAAAACACAGTGCATAATACACACACTATGACAAAACACAGTGCATAATACACGCACTATGACAAAACACAGTGCATAATACACACACTATGACAAAACACTGTATAATACACAGATACAATATCACCAAATACAGTCATAACTTGAAACATAAACAAGCAAAGCATCATCAAATGCAATATTTAAAAGTGACTTTAGTACTTGGGTAAATTGAAAACCACGAATTAGAATAAAATATAGAAAAACCTGCTATGAAGCATAAGTAAACACCGAAAGGGCCATGTTGAATAATGACCATAAAGATTTACTAATTGAACGATACGATTGCAAAGGATGCATTAATACGAGCTCTTCGCCAAATATATTGGTTTCTTCTAATCTTAACTGGAAATTGCAATATTATTTATATAATTTTATCTTTATACTTTCAAGGCAATGTACCCCCTCCACACACACACACACACACACACACACACACACACACACACTTAATGACTATAATGTCTTAATGACGATCTTTAGAAGAACACGAAACTTATCAATACTCTGATTTTCATGCCATATAAATATAAAAGTATTTTAAACATAAAAGATCATTGGTTTCTTATCACTTCCACACTGCAGACATCATAGCGATTTGACTGAACACTATTTCCTCAAAACTTTATACAATATAGTTTGCAAACATGGTAGAAATACTTTTTCATCTCAGAAGACTCAATAAAAAATGAAGACTTTTATAATAACAAATAGCTGTTTTCTTTTCACACGTTCATTCAAGTTTGTCTACAAAAGAGCGTAGTACATTGTGAAGCGATAAGATTTGAATATCAAATTTTGATACTCAAAGAACAGTTTCAAAATTTGCTCATAATTGTTCTAGTACACAAATCTAATGTCTCATCTTATCTTCATCATCTAACTGATTGTATTCAAAAACATGACCCAAATACCATTACGTCTGACATATGCAAAAACACTGAAGTAGGAGATGAAATTCGAAAGAAACTGAATGATAAAAAATGCATACAGATTTTTGTGTATTATACAGGATATCATCTCAAATGTCTGATGGACCGCCTTGCTAAAGCATGTGACGAGTTTGGGTAGACAATCAGCCTAAAGAAAACCAACGCGATGGCTCAGGACGCGGATCCCCCCCCCCCGGATCATCGCCAGCAACTACGAACTAGAGTTAGTCAGTCAGTTCCCGTACCTCGGCTTTACCATCACCAACAACCGTTCGCTCGATACGGAGCTCAACAAGCGGACGTGAAAGGCGTCAACAACTCTCTCCAGGTTGTCGCAGAGAGTGTGGAACAAAAGGATGATGACCCTGAACACTAACATCTCCGTGCACCATGCCTGTGTGCTCCTTTACGCTAGTGAAACCTGGACCCTGTACGCCTCATAGGAGAAAAGACTGAGCGCCTTTCACATACTATGTTCCGACGCATACTCGGGATTATCTGGAGCAATTGAGTGACAAATAACTAGCTGCTTAAACAAGCCAAGATTCCCAGCATGGTCACACTCCACCATCAAAGTCGCATTAGATGCAGTACCGGATTTAGTCATAAGCTAAACAAGCTACATCTTAGGGCCTCAAAGTCTGAACTCAGTCTGAAGGGTCCCTTCAAATTTAATTTATACCAAATATGGCTTCTATAGCTTCCCATAGCTTAGGGCCTCGCTTTGTCTAAATCCGCCACTGATCAGATGACTGGGCCATGTAGGTCGGATGGATGATAGAAGGATCTCCAAAGACCTTCTCTTTTCGAAGCTTGCGTCTGGCAAAATATCGATCGGACGGACACATTTCCGCTTCAAGGATGTCTGCAAGCGCGACATAAAAGTCCTCGACATCGATGTCAACACATGGGAAGAGCTTGCTCTAGATCGCTTCTCGTGGGTCGGTGGTTCTTTCCGGGGATTTCCCGGTTTCTTCCTCCACCATTAATACTGGCCGCCATAAATAGCCTATCGTGTGCTGAAAAATGGTGTTAAGACCAACAACAACAACAACAACTAGAAAGGTTCAGCTGGTGATATACTCTGATCACTGGATGAAAGTCGACGAGGACAAGCTACACTTGCTAGTCAATGAAAAGCGATCTCAGGCGAATAAGAAGCAGTTCCAATTCACATCAGACTCAACCTTGCAACAAGGATCGCCACTCCCGCGTTGGACTTCATAGCCACAGCAGATGCTGCACAATCACCAACCGGGACATATCTAATGGACGCACTTCCATCGTCTCTCTAGAGTAACGGATGCCAACAACATCTCAAATGCATATTGTTCACGTGTCTTTAATAATTTCCTTAAACATGTGTTAGAAGAATTTATCAATGACATATTATCAGTAAGCTAAATCATTTTAGAAATAACATTTTTAGTACAAAATGTGTCCTCACGTGACACTAACCATGATTACCATTTAAGATGCCTATGTATATATTAAATAACAAAAGCGAACCCCCGTCCCGCCTCACCCTATAGGACACACGGTACTAATTCAATGGAAGAACTGTGAACCAGTCTAAAAATGGGTGAAGAAATAATAGAGTATATACGGGTTTGGTGGTCCATAATTGGTTAATATTGAAAAGTAAATTTTTTATTAAAAATATCTTTTGAAAGCTTATCCTATGTGTAATATTAAAAAAATATAGATAAATTTCTATTGATGCAAATTTAGTATTTTTATAGACTTGACTTAAGATTACTCAATAATGAAAGTAGCACTTGATTCGCTTGGTGCTGAATCAATAACATGGACTTCGTGCATATGTAGGTCAAGAAAATGCCGCGGCTCATATGGTGTTCTCCACACAAAAGCTTGCACCAAGGATAGTTGTGCATGGAGAAATATAGGTCTGATCATCAGGACCCAGAAATTTTTAGTTATTGAATCTTAAATATGATGGTGTTTCCATATGTTTACTATGGGAATTGAATTAGAACCGTGACTCCTATTGGTTACAAGGAATGGGCTGGGATACTGCACTTCTCCGGTACACAATTAATAAAATCCGGTTCAGTACCCCACGAATGTAGTCCCAGTCTATTTTTAGACCACTTTTTCCTGTCTAAGTTTGGTGGTGATACTAGAATTAGATTTTTGGCATTCTTGGTAAGGATTTAAAGGCAATTGTTTTTTTCTTTAAAATGTGAGCTTATGGTGTGGTTGTCTGTGTGTATTTCGGCGACAGTGCACATTGAGTAATAAGGTCATGGTGATGATCCGGAAGTGAAATCTGTGTTCCGTTGCCTGGTGTTTTGTTTACAATTCAGCCTCTCAAAAAATGCAGGTCAACTCTTGTCAAGAACAAAACCGTAAAGTCATCTTTGAAGGTATTTTAGATTAACATATGTTTTGTATTGATTGTCACACAGTGTAAAGTTCAGTACTGAGAAACAAATGTAGAGACAATATAGTGATATTAATTGTGTTTTATGGCCAGAGAGCAATTGTTTGCCATACTAGCTAACTAGAACGTGACCTCTGTATCAGTCAACTTTTAAAGAGTGTCCATCCAATCACTAACCCTATCAAATGCCTTATCAGCGTCCAAAAGCATGCCAACAATGGGCTGCAATATGCTCGTCATATTAGTTGACTTCCTTCAAGCTATATATTTACAAGTTAGTTAAATGTTGTTCATTATCAATGATTGTGAAGATTGGGATTGGGATTTTCGTTTTAAGTTTTTGTTTCTTTTTAGGTTTTAATTGTACCAGTTCTTTTACTTAATGCAATAGTTTGTTGTCTATTTAATTTCTGAATTCACATGTGTGTGTTTTGCAAATGTTTGTTTCAAATCACTGAATTCACACGTGTGTTGGAAAGATTTATTTCAAAGCACTGAATTCACGCGCGCGCGTGTGTGTGTGTGTGTTGCAAAAATTTGTTTCAAATCACCGCATCTAACCTTTATTGCAAATATATAATCAAAACATTCCTACTCACCTCAATTTAATTTTTCTTTTACTCTTTGAAAGTGTTCTACAATTCTGACAGGGTGATATGATTATCTAACTTGCTATTGAAAAATATTTCTAATTGAACAGGTATTATCCTTAGCAAACACGATTATTTAATACTCGAAAGATTAATAGCTAATGCACTTACAAGTATGTGACCGTTCAAATGGCCTAGTGGTTAGATCGACCGCCTCGGATGCTGAAGGTCGCAGGTTCGAACCCCAGCCGAGTCATACCAATGACATGAAAATGGTACACTTAGCTGCCTAGCATTAAAAAGTTAGTCATAAAACTAGACGGCCTAGGTAGAACATCATGCTACATGTCCGCGTTTTGATGCCCCAATTCTAGACATCACTATAAACTGCAACACTGCAGACATTATAGTGACATGACTGTAAAATTGTTATAACTACCTTTGAATTTTTTTAAAAAATAATCCTTCATGTATCATATATGGTTGTTGAGGCCTAACATATCTGAGCTGCAGTCGCTTATGTACAGGCAGTTGCTTCTGAGTTGTGTCTCAAACGTCTATCCTTTCATGGTTTCTGAGTTGTGTCTCAAACGTCTATCCTTTCATCGTTATTTCTCACCACCTCTTACTGATATAGATCTAACGTTTTAAAATTTGTCGGAATTTAAAACAGGTCTTGCTTCATTCTTATCGTTTATATAATATGAGATGTGAGGTTTTAGTTCATCGGAAATATTTTTCATTCATTAACACAATCAATGTATGTATGTATGTATGTATGTATGTATGTATGTATGTATGTATGTATGTATGTATGTGTGTGTGTGTGTGTGTGTGTGTGTGTGTGTGTATGTATGTATGTATGTATGTATGTATGTATGTATGTATGTATGCATGCATGCATGCATGCATGCATGCATGCATGCATGTATGTATGTATGTCTCTCTCATAAAGTTATTTTGTTCAATTTCTCTGCGTTTACATTCATTGTTGATCCTAATCGATTCTACTTTTTATTCTATTCTGAAGTATCAATACTAATTACAGTGTGTTAAAATTTGAAGTTCTGCACTTGATATTGTTAAACTCGCACTATGTGCTAATTAAGAAACACTATAATAATCAAAAGGGTCTATTTTAATCATTTTTCACAAAACATTTTAAAAATCTGTCTTCACAAACTTGTAGAAGTTTTCCGTGTATACAATGTCTTTCTTCAAATACTTTGACTTTGTATTTATAAACTAAACAGTTACGGTGTTTTTAACAATTAGTCATTTTTTTTTTTGCTGTTCTGTGGACTGTGCCACGAATCTAAGCCTTCAAAATTTAAATACTATTTATTTTCTTCTTTCTCAGCCTATCAATTATGAAGTTCGTGTCAAATGAAATATATTACTCGTTGACGGTCCTTATAATTTGTATTTGTCCAGCTGGCTCACTTTTTACAATTGACTTGATGCATACGGGCGTTTGACGTCTATACTCGAGGGCTATCCACGTGTAGCGTCAGGCAATTTTGGAGGATTCTTTTTACCTCCTATCATGAAAGCAGAGACTCGCCTCAATTTTAACCCCACCAATTAAAAAAAAACCCGCAAAATTAAAATTGGATTGAAATCACTTTGAATAGAAAAACACTTAATAATACAACAATTCATTCTAAATTACTTAATACTAAATAACAATAATTAATAACGATCATTCTAGGTTTAGTCGTTTGAAAACATATACTAACGAGAAAATATTATAGATAGGAAGGACTTCAAATCCAAGGAATAAAATCGCAGGGATCTCATCACCTGAATTGATTTCTCAGTGTGTGATCTTCTTCCTATGGTGAAACTGCCATTCTACGTAGTTTACAGTTTATCTGGGGCTGGCGTTGTTTCCTACGCACGCAAGTCGAGCCCTCTTCCCATGCCTTGACGTCATGTCTAGACGGCCTCTTGCTTGCCAAGGAAAAATCTTTATCCACCGTTCTGGTGCCATATGTCTTTATAGACATTAAGCCCATTGTACTAAAAATAACCATGTCATTGAATTTTAATTAGTGTAATAGATTGTTATATTTTCCCTGTTTTCTACAGTATTTCACATGAAATCAAAGACCGTATCGCCATGAATTGTTATCTTTATTGGCCATTGACATGAATATAAGGTGTATTTAATATGTATACAGCAAATCAATGATTGTATCTATATACAATGTACATTTATCATCCATTAATCGGAATACATTATGTTTATATTAAAGATTGTGCTATATAAAATAAATATATATCGTCTTGAAATCTCACTCTATACAAGTTGTATTTATTTTAACACGTTCAGTCAAATGTGTGTGTGTGAGATACCTTTAAGAGGTCAAAGACTGTTTAGTTGTTATTGTTGTAGGGTTTTAACGCAATTTTTCAGCACAAGATAGGCTATGCATGGCGGCCAGTAGAAATGGTGGAGGTATAACCCCGGGAAATCTCCGGAAAGAACCACCGATTCACGAGAAGCTTCTGGCAAGCTATCCCACATACCCACATAGGCCGAGTCAGAGACTCGAACCCACGCCAAAAGAGGTGAGATGGCATTGATCCGTAACGGTGAGCGCTTTAGACCACACGGCCACTAGAGCCCCCCCCTGCTTGTCTATATGCAAAATTAAATAAACACTCGTATCAAACAGACATCTTGTACTGTCGCTTCTAAGTTTACTGTTCTTACTTTGTATGTAAAATGTCAGATATCTGAATAGCATCATCCATTGTGACTCTACAATATATTTACATCTATTGTTCCTTAGTAAAGATTTATAGATACCTTGGTGGATCGTTTGCACAGACTAATCACAAAGTCTGATTATGCTAATATGAATATCTATAAAATATTACAGTACAATCGCTTGTTACAGTCAATTTTTTGCGAAATATTGTATTATTAGTAGTAATAAAAATGAGGTTCCTATTTCAGGGACCCCTTACCCCGCCAAAACCTTCTATGTTAACATTTTCTTCACCAGCCTTTTCTAGATCAAAATAATGACTTTTACATGATGATTATTTTTCTAACATATTTCTGACAAAATGTTTTGTCATGATAGGGTGTCCCTGAGACAGGAAAACTCATTTACTATTATTACTGTTATTCTGGAAATTCCATTGGAAATTTCCTATCTTTATCCTGATTCTAGAACATTCAAAAAATTCACGTGATTGAGTTATTCTGGAAATTACTTATTTTACCTGATTCCAGAACGTTGCAAAATATCATGCGATCGAGTTATTCTGGGAATTCCATTGGAAATTCCATTTTTTTTTTGGTCTGACAAAGTTCCAGAGCGTTCTAAAAATCACATGATTGAGTTATTCTGGAAATTCTGCGTAGGCGTTATGACAATATTAAAGGGAGACATAATTATTCTTCGTGGTGTGGTCAATTCTGCAAGTGGATTATATACAAACAGGTAAGTGAAAACATTTTTCTAGCATATTTCTGACAAAACATGTTTTGTGGGAGAAGGGTAAGTATTTGAAAAGGAATTTATGAAAACAACTCCGTACTTTTCAATCCGTTTTCATAAATCCAACGTTTATTTCAGCATTTTAGCCTCTAATCCTGAGAAAATGATGAACCCATCCCATAAACAAAATACAAGTAAGACATACATAGATATTTTCTATTTTAAACAACTACCTCACCTATTACTAAAATATCGACAGTAGATATTAAGAATAATTTATTATCGTGTTTATACAAATAAAATTAAATTTTCTGCTTAATTTACGATGACATTCAAATAACTCTCTCATTGGCACCCTAGTGAGAATATACTTGCCACATTTTGAAGAAAAAAAAACCTTCGACTGGTTCAAATTCATATTTATTTTGGCATATTTTTCTTGACTGATCGTATTTAGCACAAGGTCATCTTTCAACTTTTCAAGATAATTAAATTATTTGCTGTTATCTGATTGAATAAGCGAAAGTTTCATTCTATTAAAGTTATTAAAAGAAATACCTGAAATTTCATCATTAAATTCAGCTGATACTTTCCGGCCATTGACCATTATTGTTTTAATTTTGCTACTAACTCCATCGGCTAATGTCAAATTTTCGAAAATTATTTAAATTGCGTAGTGTACAATAGCTAACGTATTAATTCAGTCTTCGTAATATCTGTTATCATTAAAATTATTTAATCTGTGTTTTATAATTTTATCTGTTTAAAGTTTGTTATGATTTTTTCAGATAACATTTGTTTTAATGAAATTAGTGTAGATGTTTAGTACTGACTTAAAATCAACAAATTTCACACACATTTTTACATATCCACGAGGATTACCTTTCACTTTTTGTCATTTTATTGTCACCTAAAATTACAGCGTACACTTTACTTCTGAGTCCAACAAATTGTCTAACATTATTCATCTATCATTTTGCCGATGGCTTTTTTGCGTCATCATGAAATCCACTACTTTTGGGATAATCCGATAAATCGTATAAATATTTATTGTTATAAATATCTTGGTAAACATTTTCACATTTTATTAATAAACAAGTGAAACCGTATCAATTAATGGCAACTACGAATCTGGCCACTGCTTTTTGGTAAGTTATAGTGCCCCAACATATTTTGGTTTAATTAACTTTTTTTGCTCTATTGTAACAAGATTTTCATTAAATATATTCATACTGACAGTTGACTCATTTATTTCTGCGATTTACATCATTTGTCCTTTACAATTTCAATATTGACTCGCTTTTTGATATTCTCCATCGTCTTAGCGTTGTTCATTAACTTGAAAAAAGTTTTTCTCAAAGTCGGTCATAGAAATAGCACAACATTTGGTATTTAAATCAATATAATCTGCCATATACCGTGATTGATTAAATTTTCACACACGATGAACTTTTCGCAGATTATTTTTAATTTCTGTAATGTATCACGTGATTTCTTTTATTTGACAAATTTTCACGATGAACTTTTCTCAGATTGTTTTAAATTTCTGTAATGTATCAAGTGATTTCTTTTATTTGACAAATTTGGAACTAGCTTATCAATAATTGAATTTTTGGCTGTTGTCAATGCTTGTTGTTCAGGCGATAATGAATTATAATCAATCATCATTGACTCCGCACAAAAAGGCTAGTCGTTATTTTGATCATGTGAAGAACTGGGGTAAACAAGGATAACTTCAACAAAATAACTAATATTTTCGGGTAAATAAGTTTCAGTTTCTTTAAGAAATTGATCTGGAGTTATCCAATGAAATCCTATCACGACATTGGCTCTGACATAGCAGAATCGTACAAATTATGAATGTCAACATAAATAATATAATTTGACGGTAAATTTATATCGTAATGTTTTAAGTATTTGTTATTAGCTACCGCACATTTGGTTGCTTAAACTCTAATTCCATCGCGAATTTATTGTTGAATAAAATTGAACATATCAACATCAGTTAAAAGATCCAATTATATCCTGCTTGTTTTTAGCAGAGTATTCCATTACAATCTTGACGCAGAATAATACAACATGAATTTAATCTATAATTTTCATAACTAACTTTACGAAAACTTACGAAAACATCTGCTAGCAATAATAATCTGTTTTCAAATATAAATCATAATAATCACCATCTTACAACTAAATTAATTCCAAACTTCTTGTACATATTTGTACTCATCTGTAATATTTTCCTTTTTCAACTGCGAGTAAAATTTATCTTTGGAAAAGAGATTTAATCAAATCTACTCCAGTCATCGAGGTACTCGTATGGAAAAATACCTTTTGTTTTGTCAGAAAAACGTAGTCTTCACCAAAACAACTTTTAAAAGTATTGAAACTGCTACAGCTTTCTGCAAGCTCGTCCAATCATGCTGCCATAAATTGCAGACTTTCGACGAAATGTAATTTACCAAGCTTAACAAACATATACTTTTCAAAATTGTTTGGAATACATTTTATCATATTATTTAATTTTAGTTTAGATTTAATTTCCTCATCGCCAAATGCTTCGACAGTAATATGAGTAACATAACCACGAAAAGTATGTAAAACGTGAATAAATTCTGGCGCATGAAATTTTAAATTGCAATTATTATGTTCTGCTACACAATATTGACCGGGTAGATGACAGTGAGGTTTCTCTCAGATATGACAATTGACCGTCTCATCAAAATCAAGTTGTTGTTTGGACATTATTTTTATTGGAGCTGTTTTATATAATCTGTTGAACATTTTAATAACATCGTCTATTAAAATGTTTAGTAACCAACCAGGAAAGGACTTTTACGTCAATACAGTTTTATTAGTCTTAAAAAGTTACCGTTGACGAAACAACCTACTTTATAAGCTGCTCAACCAGGGACATGTTGTATTTTTCTAGTGTTTGATTTATTTGGATCATATTCTGCACATGTCACAGGGACAATTAGACACTCCAAATCAGCGTAAATAACAAACGGAATATTCAATTTATGTTTATGATATTTAAATGTTTAATGCATTATCTTTATCTCCTGGCATTGTTATTCTTTGAACATTAACATAGTATTTGAAATGCTTTTGCAGTTTTTCATCTTGAAATAATCCTTGTAAACAACAGTAGCAGAAATATTTCTTATTTTTATTGTTATTATACTATTTGTCAACTAGGCCGTAGACGTTTTTTTATAATCGAAACTTAATGAATCCAATAAAACAGCAAGTTTATTGTCGATTGCGAAGCATTTCCTGAAATATACCGTGGATAATATTTGTATGCTCTTCAAGAAAAAATATGTTAACTAAAATATTATTTTGCTTATCAAAGTTTAGTATTTGACTTTCTGCAACTTGAAAGTCATTGCCAATAAAATTTGATTTTGATACGTGACTAAAATACTTGTCATCACGATCAGCATCTTGTTCCGTTGGAAACATTGCATAAATAATAGTCCACTTGAAACATTTGTTATCAAAGTTTTATGTCTATGCAACATTTTTTGTTTTTCATTTTTATGAGATCAACGTAAGAAATACCGCTAAGTGCATTATAATTCGCTGTATGAAATAAATTTTCTTTAATCATTTCAAAATTCCAACCAAAAGTAAATTCCTCCAATTTTTTATTTATTTTTATTTATTTTTTCATGTATTTTATCGGTGAGGAAATAATTGTTCCAGTTAATTTTTTTCGCGATTTAGCTGCTAAATATGGTTCAATAATCTCGTTGGTGAAATCTATATTTTCAAAAAATATATCAAGTATATCTTTTTGAAATGCATATAACTTTGATAAAATAACATGATACTGTATTATTAGCTTGATACGCTAATTTACTGCATGTTCTAACGTTACAGTTGGATACAAAAGGTGAAAAAAATTGTTGAGTTAAAATATGCTAAAACAATTCATTTATCAAACCGATAGCTGCTATCAAAAAAATTTAAGAGCAGTAGCTATTTTTGTAGGTCTCCTATGAAGCTTTTCTTAGCAATATCTAGCAATTTCAGCATTATATTTGATCTAAATTATATATTTTTCATTAGTTGCTAAATCGACATCTCACTGCACTTTAGCACGCGTTAGTTGAAAAAAATCAATTAGAGATATGAAATCCCTATAGAATAATGACGCAAAATTTCGGCAGTGAACAGGAACACTATCATGTACATTCTAAATAAAACTCGTAAGCGGGAAATATGTTAAGATCGGTGGTATCCATCACTCATGGGAAACCGATTGGTAAAGCAACACCGGCAGTTTGTAAGATCTGCGTTACAGGTGATTATAACAAGATAACCGAGTTTGGGATTTCTGGATTAACAATACAACACAATTGATAGTAAACTAAATACAATATTTTATAATATATGACGAAAAGAAACGAAGCATAATTGATAAGTGCATGAATGGGTCCAAATATTGGACAAATTAACGTAATTAGCACGATCATACTAATGCAACAAATACAAATGCAAACACATTGACATATACTGTAACAAGACAAATAAAGAAAGAGCGATTCATTCATGGTATATCACAAAATGAAAATACAAGTTTCACAATTGCGATACAAATGATATTTTCGCTCAGAATAGAGAATTAATAGTTTACTCACTCAAGATAGTTAACTGATATCAACAAAGCAGACACCACAATATATCTCTTCACATCAAAACACTGGGTATTACAAAACCCCTAAAATAGCCCACGACCAAAAAAAAATTACATGTATGAAACAATGTATATACTCCCTTCAATTCACTCTTTGCTACCAGTTCCGCTGACCAAACAAGCAAAGATTATTTGTAGTCACCGACCAATGTTGATTCATGTGTTAGACAATCAATTAGCGCATACCACTTTGGTCTGCGTCACCCGATCATCTGTAACTCGATTAAACAACCATCAGTATGGATCACTCCAAATATCGTTGAAATATTTGAATTATTCGAAACAGCTCGAAAACACACACACACACACACACACACACACACACACACACACACACACAGAGCACTCGCAGCTCTACAGCTGGCACAGCACACGCAGCATACACAGCAGAAAAATACATCCAATACCCTGTACTATTCAAGAGACTGGTATATACGGTAATATGTAATGATGCTATATAAGGTGAGTTAGAAATGATAAATTATCAGTCTTGCATTACTAGACAAGAAACCTGTTCAGAAGTGAACTTGTGAATTATACGATTCATAATGCACTAAACGGCTCTTCACAAAATGCAATTTTATAAAGTTCTTGCTAAGTCATAGATAAGAATAGAAAAGATTAGCAAATCAACAGAAATACAAAAATAAGCATGATACTACAACAGCTATAACTTACAGTGCATATAAATCAATAAATTACATACCTATACAGCTGGAGATTGACAGGTCTCAAAGTTTATTGGTGTGGTTCCTCTCAGATTAACATCATATGAGGTATCACCTAATTCCAAAAATTAAACGGTTTTATGTATTTTTGTTGCCCCTTTATATATATGGTACTTGATAAATATTTTTATTTGTTTAAATCTAATTATAAATAAAGCTTTTTGTTGTAGACTTAAAACTTAAGTTTGGTAAGTCTAATCCCACTTTATCTTTTGATCTGCATATGTGATTCTTTTCGTTGTCCCAAAAAAGCTAAATACTTTTCTTTCAATATTATGAATCATGGCTTCTGTGAGATCAATAATGCTCATTATGTAATTCAGTATATATATATATATATATATATATATATATATATATATATATATATATATATATATATATATATATATATATATATATATATATATATATATATATATATATATGAGAAGTATTTACTAGGTCGACCTGACGGTTTGTTTGCTACGAACGAGTTCATATAAAACTTACTCAGTGCCATCATTTTTTTATTGTGATGCGTGCTTAGTCGTGACGGTATTTGGGCTGGTGCGTGCAGGCAAGGCGATGGGTGCCATTTACTCGTGGAGCTGGGTTCGAAACTCCGTAGAGTACAAATTTAATTTCTCTAACGTGTATGATAGTATTTTTTGTATAAACTATTACATTATGTCCACTATTATCAAGATTCTACTACAGAATCCAGGGATAACACTGTCTTTTCTGTCTGGTGTACATTTATATTTCTTTGTAAGAAAAAATCCTATATATCTTGATCCTTGATTTATTTCATAGGATTCTGGAACGACTGGATATATATATATATATATATATATATATATATATATATATATATATATATATATATATATATATATATATATATATATATTATTTTTTATTTACGAGGTCGTCATGCGAGTGTGTCTACTACGCACGAGCTCATATTACATCTATTACATCGACTCAGTGCCATCATTTCTTTTTATTTTTGGTGATGCGTGCTTAATCGTGACAATATATGGGCTAGTGCGTGCTGGCAAGGCAGTGGGTGCCATTTACTCGTGGTCCTGAGTTAGAAACTCCGTAGAGTACGAATTTAATTTTTCTAACCTGTATGATGGTATTTTTGTATTAAACTATTAAATTCTGCCCACTATTATCAATATTCTACTACAGAATCCAGGAATAACTCTTTTCTGTCTGTTATATATTTGTAATTCTTTGCAATAAAAAAATCCTATATACCTTGATTTCTTTCATAGGAATCTGGAACGACTGTGCATATGAGAATACTCTACTAGGTCGTCATGCGAATAAGTCTGCTACGCACGAGCTCATATTACACCGACACAGTGCCATCCTTGTTTTGGTGATGAGCGCTTAGTCGTGACGGTATATGGGCTGGTGCGTGCAGGCAGGACGATGGGTGCCATTTGCTCGCGAACCTGGGTTCGAAACTCCGTAGAGTACGAATTTAATTTCTTTAACCTGTATGACCAAGTTTATTTTTGTGCTTCAATCTATCTTAAATTTCACAATAGCTTTCTAAGTAGAGTTTTTCTCGTATATTGTTCCTAATGCTTTTAAATTTTCTTTAATCTTGTCGGTTGGTACCCCAGGTTGGTTACCTCTTCAGTTACCTATTAGTAAAATTTCTGTCTTATCGTGATTATTCGCTGAACCAGAGGCTTTTCCAAATTGTGTAAATTCATATTGTAGATGTTTATATGATGAACTATCTCTGGTAAAATTCGTGCCGTCATCATCATGTAACATAGTTACAATCTCGTTTTATATTGGGTATTTTTATTCCCTGAATAGTAGTGTTATTGTTTATATTTATGTTCAGGGATTCTATAGCCATTAGATATAGCAGCATAGATAGGGGACATCCCGGTCTAACTGATCTTTATATAATTATTTTTCACGTAAGGGCACCATTAACAGTAATTTTCGAAAAGTATTTTTGTACATAGTCATAATCCAGTTAATAATGTTTTGGGCTAAACCGCATATTTCTAATATTTTAAAATGAAATCATGTTCTATCCGATCAACAGCTTTTTCTTGATTGAAACATGACTTCTTTTTCTCCTTTCTTATTTAGTAGTTCAATTACTGAAGACATTGACAAAGTATTAGCTATTATGTTTCTACACATCCCCAACAGCTCTTAATAATGTCAATTTAAACAGCTTCTTATTCTATTCGTTGTTTGTTTACTTAATATTTTATAATCGGAATTTAATAAGGTTATTGGTCTTCAGTTTTTAAAACAGTTTGGTCCCCCTTTCCTTTATATATGATGGTTATAATTCATTTTTTTTAAACTTTTCGGCATTTTTCGATTTAAAAGTATGTTATTATACATCAATTCTAAATTATCTACAAGTTCATGTTGAAATGTGATATAAAATTTATATAGTGCCATCCGTTCCTGAAGATTTCCCTTTTTCAAAACTTTTTATTGTCTTTAAATTAATCTCCCCATTAGGAATAAAACTCATATTTTTCTTTATCACTCAATGATATTTGTTTAGATTTGGTCTCTCTTAAATAATTATTTTTTATATTTTCATCAATATTATGAGTTTTGTATATTTTTTCATAATATTGTTTATTCATTCTAAAATATTTTCTTATAAATTTTATCATTTGATTATATTTCTAAGTTTTTGCAATTGCCTCTTTTAATTTCAAATATTCTATAAATTCTCCTATCATTTTATATAGATTCCCAAATTAACTGCCCTAATTTTTATACCCTGAGTATTTTCTTTCTCTATTTCTTGCCATTGTCTACTTATCTTTTTTCTGATTCTGTTAATGGCAAGTTTTTAGTTAAAATTTATACAATTCGGTGATAGAGATAATGGTTATAGAACGCAAATGTTAAAGTAAGATTTTATTTACTCTTTCTTTTTGGTGATGATATTACAGAAGGACTACGTGTAGATGTGGTTACGGAAGATAACATTGAAAACATACCTTCACAAGATGAATTTCAGTCGCATATTGAATTGATGCATCTGACATAAGAATTTTTCGAAGAAGAAAAACTTAAAATGTGCTTGGTAATTTGCAAAATAGTGGATATCTTATAGTATATGTTAGAAGAACAAAAACGGAATTTGTTTGTTACTGTAGCCATATATTTTTTATGAAACGTTTACGGACATATATCTATGGCATAGTAATAGACTACGTCAACCAAACTAAAACAGATAATCGTCTTGAAAATCTGGATCTTGTCACGCCAATAGAAAATACAATACGAGGACGAGGTGGTGGTATCAATTTTCATAATCACTCTAAATCTATAATTGCAGTAAATATTGAAACAATGAGCTGGAATTTCCTTCAATCTGCTAGGTTACAAGATAATTTGAGATTAATCCATTGGCAATTAAATTTGCTGCAGATTGAATAAAAAAAATCAGCAACATCACATTCTACATTTGATAGAATAATCTTCAAATACAATAATTAATTATATTTAGCTCGGTTTTTGTTAAGCAATTTTGAGATTAATTTAATTTTTTTAATTAAATTTCAGCGCGATTACTGCGCTGTTATTAACTTTTTTGTTTCTGCCGCTGTTAGCAGGACTTGCTGATATAATCGCGGGTTATAAGTTTATCCCGCGAGATAATCGCGGACGATATAATCGTGTAGGAAATGTTATCGTTTCGGATAACAGGACTCAGTTGATTATACAGAGGATGCCATTTTATTTAACAAAGACGATGAACAAACGAGGTTGTGGGTGTAGTTGTTAAAACTATTACAGCAGACCAACAACTGGTCGATATAATGTAAAATATTATATCACAAAGAAAATTTTGAAATTTAATTTTACAGTAGATGAAAATAAGTCGTTCCAGATAAAACCTTTTTCTTAAGCATCTTAATTCCAAACCGACACAAAAATATGAAATTTGATTTTATATTTGCCAAGATATTTAATCTGATGAGATCTCAGACAATTGCCGACAATATTTGATAGCGTTAAGTAAGCCAGTAAAATGTAAATGTATGAAAACTACGAGGAAATATACAGAAACATTTCATAATTTGTTTCGTTGGTATCCAACTATTAAATTTATCTTTATAACCGGTGCCACTTGACAAGGCTTTTATTGGCATGCTTTTTTATTGCTCTTTGAAAACGGAAATATCTTGTTCAGATGTTTTTGTAATAGTTGTTCGTAAAAACTGCCAATTGCAGGCTCCCCTGCTAGATCTTTTAGCGCACATTATAGTTAAAAATACTTTGTCAACTACAAATACTTCTTCGCTCCAGTTTGGAATAAATCTTTTTTTTTCAAATATTTTCTTTGTTAATGAAATCTTAGCCTTATCACCAACCTTAAATTTATGTCTGCAGCAAGTTTTGATTTGCTGGTATTGGATTTTTAATTGCATCATTTGGTGACATTTTGACAGCTATGTTTTGTTATTATATTCGTCAACAATTTGTGAAAGATCATCAATATACATGTTTGCATTTTTAGCTGTAGAATGTTTATGTCTTAGCTGGTTTAATATGCTATTAAATCTGTCAACTACAACACTTTTCTCCCCTGATTTCTTGCAACATATTTTTAATGGGTTTTTTTTGCTCCAAGAACTGCTAAAATTTTTCATTAAAATCTCAGCTCCGTGATCTGTTCAAATTGTATTTGTTTTCTTTCCGTACTAACGATAATTTCTTTTAACACATCAGTCATTGACGTTCCTTTTTTGTTCGTCCGAAACGGGTATACTCGAAGTAGCTGAGTTATTTTTGCACAGTTATTTATGACAGAGTTAAGTCAAGGACTTTGAATCTGAAAAATGGCGTGGACAAAGCAGACTTGCTGATGGGCACGGAACACGATCACAACAAAAAGGAACATAGAGATATGGATTAAAATTTATAAGAAAGAATATCTACAAATAAGAAAAGAAAGATACAAAATGGACAGAAATAGTGAAAATAACTCACGAGAGGTGTGGACTGCACTGGATAAAATGGCAATGAAAAAAGCAGGACAAGCAATGAGAGGAAAAAAATCTTCAAAACCAAACGAATAGAGACGGAAGTAGGATCATTTCTGCATTGCGAATACCAAGAAGGAACACAAGAGATAGACACATCAAATATACCAAGAGAAAGAGTATCGAAGCTATGTTCGGTGATGGTCGCAATAAAAATTAAAGATCCGGAATGCATACCAAGAATTTACTTCATCAACAAGAAAGGATACAAAGACTTTATATTAAGACCCAGAGAAAACCAACCTGTATAATACCAAATGGGGAAATGACGATAGCAGGAAAGAGAGTAATGGTTAAAAACCAGCACCCATACTAAAGAAAATAAAAAACAGACTGCTGAAATGCATCTATCAGACATTCCCTTGGAGACACGGCTACAAGCTACCGTCGAAAAATTCGAGGAAAAGTTGAAAATAAAGGTGATATCATCGAGACACAATACCTTTAACTAAAACTCGAATTTTTGGAAATAGAGAAAACAAAACTGACAGAAGTGAAAAGAGCCTTCTTTCTACGCGGTTTCATCACAGAATCCTGTTACAAAGGTTGCATATACCACAGAAAATGTAACCGATGTAGGAAAGCAGGACACACTCCTCATAAATGTCTACTAAATGCACAGACTCGACCTGAACCCAGGAATAAAACCAATCCACAAAAAGTGAAAAACCAATCCCTAAACATAGACAAGGAAAGCAACAGCAACAAAAGCAACTATAAATAAAACAACAGAGCCAACTACTGCAGCCAGGAGAGCATGAAAACAAACAATGGGAACAAAATCCACAAGTCAAATGTACAAAAGAGGATAATAACAAAGACTTAACAAAAATAGGGCAAAATAAAAAAAACAACATGAAATAGAGCAACAAACTAAAGAAGAAAGCATTCAGAGACAAATGCGAATACAAGACAATTTAAGACGGATAGAAGAAACAGTACGAACAGCAGACAACAGAAACAAAAGTCTGCAACAGGAACGAGAACAAAAAAGTCAGAATTATAACCAACAAATCCATGCACAGGGCAAACCTAATCAACAAACAGACGACAATCAAAAACGGAAACAACAACAACTACTAAGTCAGAAATAAAACCAACAGAACCCAAGTACAGGAATCAAAAACAACTAAATCAACAACGTCAGGAAACCAAAGTCTTATAGCATTAATGGAAACGGAACTATAAAGAGAAGCTAAAAGGGCCAAAGTGAGAGAGAAACGAAGGAGAAAGAAAGAAGAAGAGAAAGAAAAAGAAATCCAAATGATGGAATATTACTTCTGTCAATTGGAAACAGATGAATGTCTAGACAAGTGAAAAAATTATAAAATTTAAAAAATGTATAATTATGCAAACCCCAACAGAATAGAGAACAATAAAATAAACCAACAGATAATATAGCATAATCAATACAAATAGGGCAAGAGGGCCTCCCTAAATGGTCTGCTAAGATCAACCAGGGAGAACACCCTCCACAAAAAGGAAGTAGCTGTAATACGCCACATGTAATCGGTGCCGTTAGGAACAGTTGTTTGAAATATTTTACTCTGGAGAAAATAAATTCATTTTGCAAAAACCTCTAACGTTGTGTCAAGTCTTGTTAACCTAGCTACTGGTGGAACAATTCGAGGCATCCACAACGATAATGCTTAAATTACAAATTTTACATCGGATCCAAAAACTCGAATGAGACAATTATTTTGGTCTTCTCGATATAAAATTAGGGTATGTTTTAACTCTCGAAACCCTTTATGATTGTCGTGACAATATCCAGATATTATGCTTAACGGTACAATCATATTTATTTGTTGTGATTCCGCTGCAAGTACTTTTCGTTTGCGATATCCTTGTAATAACGTAGTTGTATATTTGTAACGGCTAATTTTATTGCATCTCCAACATCAGCAATCATATTATTAGCAGGATTTGCGATTAAGTTTTCGTTATCCGCGCCAGGAGCACCAGTCCGAAACTCACTTCAAACAGCTCGTCCTATTCCCGTGTTCTTGAACCAGATCATATTTGTTGCGATTGATCTCGAATAATCATCGCTAAACGAAACAATACTTAATATTGTACTTGCTACTGGTAACCAATTATCAATGTCCTCGAAAGTCTGATTTTTAAGCTGATATCGTGCTGTTTTGAACGACTCCAGTCATTGTTTACAAATGCAATTTCTGTGCCAGCTGCAATATCAGCATCAGCCGCATCTAATATCATATCACAAACTTCTAGCAAAGCCTTATGAGTCAATAGTATCACGTCTTCGTCTCTGGTATTAAAAATTCTTTGACAAGCTTTATTTGGTTTGTTTGATGTTTATTTTTATTACAGTCAAAGGATCATAGTCAAATTGAATATTTTTATTTTTATATTCAAAGTGGTTGTAAAGTAGTCATAGGAAATGGGTGTTTATAGCTCAGAGACCCCTACCTGACAAAACATATTGTGTCACAAATATGTTAGAAAAATAATTCTCATGTGAAAGTCGTTATTTTGATATAGAAGAGGCTGGTGAAGAAAATGTTAACATAGAAGGCTTTTGGAGTTGTAGGGGTCTCCGAGATAGGAATCTCATTTTCTATTACTACTTTATTATACTTTTTTGGGGTGAGGTGGTAGTTATTATGCTTGTGCATATATGGGAAGGCTTTTAAAGTATTTTTATGTAATACATTCTTCCTTTCTCAATCAAAGGCTCAAACCTGAGTGATGAATACTTTAATCTTTAATTATGCAAATCGCGTTCTTTAATAATAATAATAATAATAATAATAATAATAATAATAATAATAATAATAATAATAATAATAAATTTTGCATTAGTTGTAACTTTTTGAAAATTCATGAATCTGATGTAAATATGATACACAAGTACTTAACATTTTACGTTAATGAAATGTCGATCTGTCGCATTAATTATTCTATGTTGTGATGTATATATTTGGCTTATACTAGTACCAAATATCTTCGTTATTGCCACTGTTAATCTACATCAGCGTCTTCGACGATTTAAATATTTAAACCGTTGCTATCAGGAAATTAAAAGAAGTGAGTTATCTATCAATTAAAACGGTGGTCAAGAGAATTCTAATTGCAGTTGTGTACTAAAGTATTTGGCCCAAAAGTGACAAAAGAAACTCTAGAGGGATATGGGAGTATTTGGCCCAAAAGTGACAAAAGAAACTCTAGAGGGATATGGGAGTATTTGGCTCAAAAGTGACAAGAAAGGGATATGGGAGTATTTGGCCCAAAAGTGACAAAAGAAACTCTAGAGGGATATGGGAGTATTTGGCCCAAAAGTGACAAAAGAAACTCTAGAGGGATATGGGAGTATTTGGCCCAAAAGTGACAAAAGAAACTCTAGAGTGATATGGGAGTATTTGGCCCAAAAGTGACAAAAGAAACTCTAGAGGGATATGGGAGTATTTGGCCCGAAAGTGACAAGAAACTCTAGAGGGATATGGGAGTATTTGGCCCAAAAGTGACAAAAGAAACTCTATAGGGATATGGGAGTATTTGGCCCAAAAGTGACAAAAGAAACTCTAGAGGGATATGGGAGTATTTGGCCTAAAGTTGCAATGGAGACATCGGCGGGAAGAGGGAGTGGTAGCTGTATACTGGTGTATTTGGCCTGAAAGTGGCAATAGAGACACCGATAGCTGTTTGGTGGAGATTTGCTTAGAAGAATGGTGAGTATACCACTCTCTTCTCTTCGTCCACTCCCACCAACTCCACCTGTCCCCATCCCCTCTATTTAAAGCATGACTACGCATTTATTAACATACACCATACGAGTGGTATCATACAGTGGCAGGTAAAAAATCCCAATATGCTCAAGTACAATCCATTGACTACTTGGAAAAGTTTGAAATAGGTTAAGTGAGAAGAGAGCCAATGTTCCTTCTGAATTATGCACAAGCAACTCCGACCTTAAAAAAAATTCTTTTCAAAATCTGTTTATAATAAACAATTCGCTGCACAATTGGGCACGATAAATTGTGTTTGTCTTGACGTTACATATCGAGGCTTGCAAATACGGCATCAAACAAACACAAAATCCATACAATGCTTACCATTGACATACTGTATCAAACCACTTAGTAGAGCTCAACAATCTGTCATCGTTCTAGTCGTACAATTAAATAAATGCAATTAGAATAAAGATATTCCATCTCTGCTCCAGTTTGTAGCACTGTTTTATCGTTTGTTCTTTTGTTTTCTTTCTTTTTTGTTTCTCATTTCCATCTTATTAATTCTTATTGGGTTGCATACGCATACAAATGCGTTATCAAAGCTAGAATGCTGGTTTTGTAGTCGAAATAGGCCACTATCTCGAATAACGCGTAGTCTGCTTCATACATGCGTCTTTGATTTTCGTTATTGATTATCCTGACACAAGTCTCTGTCCATTAAACTCACCAGGGTATTACATGGCGCAGAGTGGAATTTTAATAAAACGTACACAAGTTTGTAATCAGGTTTGCATTCCACTGGGCAGAGTCCAGGATACAGAGCTTTTCTTTATACATATATCAGTGAGCTTTAGTCATCCAAATGTTGTTTGCATTATTAGGTTATACAAATACAGTCAATGTATTGTGTGTCCATAATTCAGACAGACAAAAGGATTTAACCTTGTTTAAAAACAAAGACACTGTTTAGTTATCGCATGGCTCAGTGTACACTCTTATAGAATATTTAAAAAACAACTGACAAAGTAGGCATATTCTTCAACGACCAGGCCGTCTGGATTCAGCTGTACCCAATTATCGTATCAGCCATGAACCATAGGAACATATTGGAAGACCATTTTATTGCACACCTGGTTGATTACAGTTTACTGAAACTAATGACGTCATGTTATAATTCTGGCTTTATATGATTTAAAAGGACTGGAAAGAGAGACAAATCGAATCAGTAAGTACGAATTCATTCATTGTAAATTGTGGAATAGAGGGGTGTATTTTGCGTAAAATAAAGACCTCGATATCCAAAAGTATACACCTCTGTTGTATGAAACGTGCTCATGTTCCAAGTTATGCATCTGAAGGCTATTTTCCATAACTTGCCGTTGGTCAAGAGTGCTTTGCTGGACAACTCTTCAATGTCCTATATTGGAGATGTATTGATATTACCAAGTTTCACATCATTCTAAACATAGGCCGGGGATCGATAAGAGCGATCAGCCAGCTCTGGCTGGTGCTACAAGCTAATATAACATTGATTTATATTTATTTCGTGATTCACTTCTCTATATATACTTTTATTTATTCTGACATTAGGGATATCGCGTGATTGTTGCAAACCGGTAGTAGCGATTTACATTTATATTACACTATAATAAGAGAAGTGACAGATCAATTAACATTCGTTAACATAGGTACTTAAAACAAGGCAGTGAAATAAAAAAATATGGATCAAGGAAGAAAATTTGACATGGTAAAGATGAATGGAGTCAATAATTGCGTGCTTCAGTTTTACAGCAAATACAGAAGAACACTGAATGAGCTTAAAGTTCTTTTAGCCGTCTTGATGTTTTAGCAGAAAGTATATGCCGATGCTACATTACTTGTATTTTGGGGGAAGACGACTAAAAATATAAAAAAGTAAAAAAAAAAATTAAGAAAAGAATAAGACTTCAGGATATTTTCAAGATTAAAATTAAAATCGTCACTCACAATTTTGTGTAACTCCATTTAATGTAGGGATACAATAACACTAATATATAATGTATGATAGCATTATTTGTATTTTAAATATTAATTGTGCCTGCTATTATCAAGCATTCTTCCATAGAATCCATGGACAGCACTTTCTGTTCTGTTTGGTATATATTTATAATTCTCTGTAATTAATTCTATATAATTTGATTTCCTTCACTGGAATCCTGAATGACTGTAGATAAATGAGAATTAATTAATATGTCATTATTGTGCGAGTGTGTCAGCTACACATGAATGCAGAGAGAGAGAGAGAGAGAGAGAGAGAGAGAGAGAGAGAGAGAGAGAGAGAGAGAGAGAGAGAGAGAGAGAACACTAATATATATATATATATATATATATATATATATATATATATATATATATATATATATATATATATATATATATATATAATGTCATTTGTTACGGTTTAAACGGTAAATAAGTGCGCATGTCGATTAGTAAAGCAAGATGTTGGTATAGACTTAAAGCAGAGGAATTCTGAGAGAAGTCGTTGCATCGAAACTTTTCTGAGGTAAGGAAAAAAAAAAATGTCCAAAAAGAAAAGGAAACACGTTATTAAATCTAAATTACATTATGTGTCAGATAAGTCGAAAGTGAAGACAATCAAGAATTGTACATGAAGAATAACGTTGATGAACACAGTGAAAAATGGTGTAAAAGACTAAACCTAATGAAATAGTTATACTGATACTTAAATACTAGTAAATCAAAATTAAGTTTTCGAAAATTTACTGCCCTACACTAAAATAATTGAGAAATAGCCAACACGCTTTAAAACCAGAAACAATTTAAACTTGACAATAAAATTTAAATAGAATCTTAGCGAAAAGACCAGAAGAAACAGAAGTTATTTATTTTAAAGTGGCAAAACATGATTTGTCTGAATTTTTATTTTACACTGAAGGTCATTTTTTGAAAAAATATGCTAATTCAATTCAGTGAAAGTAGTTTGACAACCCACCGGTTGAGTACAAAAATTATTACCACATAAACAAAAACGTAAAGTGGAAAATTTCACTGAGAGTTGATCTGACATTTTCCATGCCAAATTTGGACAGGAAATAGCCGAGCAACAATATCGGTCGCTATAAAATGATTGACAAAACAAATACCACTAGAACATATAACAGTTTTGTTCATAACTGAATGATTAAAGCATCAAATGTCGACGATTGGTATGTGCATGGCCACTGTAACTTTCTTATAGATCTACAATGAATACTTCTGATGCTGCGTGTCATTATGAAGGAGATTAGAAGCGTCTAAATTAAAAAAAGAAATATAGACTGGGTCGCGTTTGCTGTTTTAGTGTACATTGCCTGGCTCACGATGCAAGTTCATGTATATTAGGTGTAGAAAGTGGAAATTTGTTGGACAGTGCTGTCTTTGGTGACTGACAGTGCAATGGTAGGAGGGACATCTGTCAAAATCAGCAATTAAAAAAGAATCTTATCTTGGTACACATCAACCAGTAACTCTGCTCATTGAACGCGTCTATCATCAAGATCGATCATAATTATTTCATCCTGTCGGTCTTGTTAAAGAAAAGCCAAATGATGACACAGTAAAAAATATATGTAATTCAATTTCTATCAAATCCAGTACAAGCTCACAATCTTTCACACCAAAAGTTATCATTGTTATTAAGTTCCTTCATTTACATTGAAAATTAATTAAAAAATTAATTGGTTTGATTAATACTGTTTGATGTTTACCTGGGCATCCGATATGGAAACCTGCTCGTAATGTCATTGTAAAGTCAGAAGAAATATAAACTGTTCACCTTGGCTCTGACGCTCCACGTGATAGAGCGCCCGTCAATTGATAGAGATGCCCAGGTTAGAGACCCTGACCCCGTGCATTTTCTTTCCATGTTGCATGAACTGCTATATCTGGCAAACTTTTTATAGCCATCTACAGCTTTGCTATTGTAGTGTTGCAAGTCTTTTCTGGATATTTTTGTCGTTTTTTTTTTTGCACAAAAATTAAACTCTTTGTGAGAATCAAATCTGAGTTTCGTTAACGTTGTACATGCATGTATTCCCTCCACTTAATTAGTAACAAAGGGAAGCAATCTTTACTGCTTCTGTCTTTAAACCATTGTGCAATTGATGCTATTATAATCGTAGTGTACTGGATGCAAATGCTTTCTGGTTAGCAGCCTTTGTTTCTACCTCCAGTCACTGCAGCGCCATCTGCAAATGTTGCATCGAGTCTGAAATCACGTGGAGGGGGTGGGGCAAGAACACAAATGGACAATGATCTGTTAGAATATGAAAGTCAAAAGATAATCTAAAAAATTTATCATGACTGCAAACTGATCAGCTTCTTCGCCATACTGTGTATAATATCTACTTTTAACAATGCAAATTTATTACGCACTATAATTTCTTCAGTTATATTCAGGGGTCCCGAGTGGCCGAGTGGTCTAAAGCGCTCTTCGTTACGGATCACTGCCATCTCACCTCTGTCTGCGTGGGTTCGAGTCTAGGATTCGGCGAATGTGGATATGTGAGAGAGCTTGCCAATAGCTTATCGTGGGTCGGTGGTTCTTTCCGGTGATTTCCCAGTTTCTTGCTCCACCAGTAATACTGGCCGCCATGAATAGCCTATCTTGTGCTGAAAAATGGCGATAAGCCCAACAACAACAACATCAGTCATATTCATGTTAATAAATCGTGTTAATAACAAATATTGGTATGTATGTAGAAGCTGTAATTCATTTTGTAAACGTAATCCTTTCCATGCGATGTTTTCATTAAAAGGCTTTAATGGACTTTGTTTCATTTAAGATCACGTTTCACCTCATGACAGACAACAAAATGTTATTAAATAGTACAGCTAATTATCTCGAATGGTATTATTTTCTTGCTCGGCAGGAGTTTCGTATTTACCTACGTTGGTATTTGCTATATTTACTTGAAAACGTTAAATCTTGTTATTATAACTCTTTCTTAATACAAAACAAACTGTAAGCAATATGCATGTTAATGGCCATCAGAAGCTTGGTGTATTTTTCTCACTATCGTTTAAATTAAAAATCTATCTCGCTGTTGTTACGACTCCATGGTCTTAAAATAAGTAAAAGAAAACAGAAACCAAAAAGTATTAAAATTAACAAATATTTTATTTCTCTTACAAATTGACAGTTTTTAAGAAGAACTGACAGTAGTGTTAAGTTAATATCAATTAATCCTCAACGTTCTATCGTAAGTGCAAAAGTTCCGAATGAATTCTAATAATGAATGTGCTGATGTACCAAAAGCTTTTTGAATGTGATGATATTCTTGATGTGTGAATTCGATATATTGCACTTTGTCTTTGAATGAATTCAAAATAATCCCAAATTAGTGTGTTAGTCCAAAGAGTCAACGTGTACTTTTCAATTCCAATTAATATTTTAAATAAATGAGTCTTCTCAAATTATATCTGAACACAACAGTAAACAACTATTACAGTCTGAACTTAAAATAGGAATGAATAATTTTGTTTACTTCATCCTATGTATACTAATCTTACTTGACCAAATAAATTTTTTTTTTTTAAAAGTGCCTGCCATGTTGGTCATTTTAAATGGAAAATTACCTGAAACTGTAAGCAAGTTCTCTACCAGAACATTCTATGTTAGCAAGTAAAGTTAGGCCATCAACTTAAATGGAAGAAAACATTTTTAAAAAAATGTCAAAAGTCAAGTAGGCCACAAATGTATCTGCAATTATGGACAAAGGTCAAGCACACAATCAATCTATCTATCTATCTATCTATCTATCTATCTATCTATCTATCTATCTATCTATCTATCTATCCTAACATTATATATATATATATATATATATATATATATATATATATATATATATATATATATATATATATATATATATATATATATATATATATATATATATATATATATAGAATGTTAGGATCGTAGTAAAGAGGACTTAGAAATTATCCTTGATCTATGATTTAATACGAAACGACATTTTACAAAAAAAAAACAAAAACAAAAAAAAAAAACAACGATTCATACTTTATACATTCTTCATATGTATTATTATGAAACCAACTGAACGATCCTCAAAAACAAGTGTTTTTCATTTAGAACAAATTTTCTTCAATCCTCGCAAAACGTAATGATTTATATTTTTCAAATTTTGTCGTGTCTAGAGTAAATTTAGAAAAAGCATTTTTTTATGGAGTGGCACTATGTACTCCTGTAACTCAAAGAATGTTGTCCACAAATCGTACCTGTTTTTGAAGATTTGTTGTAGATTCAGCTAATGAAGTGTTCTTGAAATTGTGCTGTGACTTTTGATGTTTACAATTTTGTGTATTTACATGCATCAAATGAGAAATTTGTTCTTTATATATATATATATATATATATATATATATATATATATATATATATATATATATATATATATATATATATATATATATATATATATATATATATGATACAATATTACCAATCAGGCTGTCAGAGTTGATGCTGCTTATTTTCATGTTTCAGCACTCTTAATGCCATCAAAACGTATAAACATCCAAAACTTGTCGGTGTGTTTGCAATTTATTCCACAAGATCATCGAGTCTGGCTGGTTTACTAAGTTTTAAAATTATGTTTTATTCACCGCCCAAACTCGTTACGTGTGATTGTGATACATATATAACTATCCGATTTAATCTTGTTGATTCTTTAATTGGCAGGTATGTCTTTTATTCCTAACAACACTTAATGAAACTTTTCTTGCAAATTCATAAATCCTATCAATTATATACACAGACATTATTATTATTATTATTATTATTATTATTATTATTATTATTATTATTATTATTATTATTATTTCAATAGTCCACTTGGATTTTAGCAGTTAATGCTTTCTTTTGTACATTTTTTCTATGCAGCTGCACGTTAGTCGCAGGCTATATTTTCCCTATTTTCGCAGTTTTTGTTTTGTTTTCATTTTTTAAGTTTAGTTCTTTTTTGTTTTGTTTTTCTTTCTGTCCTTTGTTATTAAACAATAACGCCTATTGGGGGTGGGGGGTGGGGTTTCCAGGTGGTCGAGTGGTCTAAAGCTATTGTCTTTACCCAGGGCTAGATTAAGGCCGGCTGTTGAACTTGGTGGACCTACAAATGCGTACTTTATTACGTAAATACGTACTGTCCTTTATTTGTGTGGAATTATTATAGATACATCAGGCTAAGTATTAGACGGTTTGGACCTATATATGGCTTATTGAAACACATTATTTTTATTCACGGCAACCAGGAGGGACCCTTTAATAAAGTGGCTGGGGGAATTTTCACCCTTCCCCCAATGTGCCCTTTCTTGTCACCTTCCGAGTAGGTTCGGGTCCTCTGGCTCGGAATATGTGGATATGGAAGAAAACTTGCCTGTAGCTTACCATGGGTCGATGGTACTTCCCGGGACATGGGTGGGTGGGAGGATCCGTAGTTTTTCCTTCACCAGTTAAACTGTTATACTGGCCATGTATAGCGTTAAACCGAAAACTGAAACAACGACAACGCTTTAGAGACCCTTTTTCCTCCGTTTCAGATCACTCTGATACCCAGCTCATTAGGGTTGATAATTTTTATCAGAGCGGAAGTAGGTGTTCTGTTGCTAACTGTCATAGGACCAACTGGGGCATTTTAGGTATCATGACAGATTTAGACAAACTAAACAGACTTGTTTCTTATAGATGTTTCGCTACAAGATTATCACAAACAAACTACTAATACATATTAAAAAGCAGTCACGTAAGTAGCTGATGAGAGTCACTGTCATGAGCGTTATATATTTTCGAGGATTATCTTCCTAGTTTTTGTTGCAAATGGCGGTATATCTTATGTTATATGGACAAACAAACACTGAATGGTTTATTAGGTTCTTATGGTTTTCAAATTCGAAATACTTATATTGCAAACTTTCTGTAATGAAACTTAATGCAAAATTAGTAATACATAAGTCTAGATTCAGTACTCCAGCCTAGGTAGTCAGAGTTTCCTCTTACCCATTACACCCCATTTTTGTATTTGGTGTACACCCCAACATAAAAAAAAGAAACAGATATCAAAAATGGGGTGTCAAGGGTCAGAGGAAACTCGGACTACAGCCTAGGGTTACATAAACATGGTCATATTCCGACCAGGTAATTCCTGCTGTTTACAACAAACATATGCAAATTGATTGCCTTGTTCTTTGTTTTTATTTGTGCATGTGCCCTGTGATGTCATGGCAATATTCCCTATAGTATGCAATGTAGTTCGATTTACACTAGGTGTTTTTTTTATAAGAGAGTAATTCCCACCAAGAACACAAGCTTAAAGAAAATGTAGAATTCTGATTAGTTTGTATTGAACTTTAAAGGAAAACCCCCAAGAATAAACACATTATTATAAACAAATAAATAAAAGTGTAAAGGTATAAATCTAAATAAAAATAAAAGATAATTCTCTCCAGTTATCTCTATAACAACATCCACAATTATCTATGCTGTAATATTGCTTTCTATCTGCTAACTATCTAAAAATAAAATAAAAGCAATTAAAAGCTTTTAATTCTGTCAAGATAAACAAAATCTTTATATTTTACAGATGAAACTTTTTTTTATGTATGGTCCATATATGGTAGTCCAATTTACACATGTCAAAGGTCATAATAAGCTACACCATGGTCAGATTTAGCCCTGCCTATATAGTCATAAGAAAATCAATTTTCATTAAGAACTCAAATTACTTGCTTTTTGAATAATGAAACTTGTTGCAAAAAGACTGATTGAATGCTTCTTGTATAGTATATAGGAACACAGTAGTGGCATCAATAATGTTGTTGATCTCATGTCAATGCTCTCAGTGGTGGAATATGACCTGATTACCCTACAGAAAAAAAAAATCATATTACTAGTGAGTATTTATTGTAGTATATAATTGGTTTAAGGTATTTTGAAAAATGCATTTTTCAAGGAGTAATATTGACTTTTTTTTAGGACTTCCTGGAGTCTTATTATTACATGTTTATATTTTTCCCCATAAACCCAAAGATATTATGCCAAGGACTGACCAAAAGTTCAAATCCAAAGCATGTCATCACAATTTTCAAAATTTGGAGTTGAGCAGTTTACTTGTCAATTTACAAACATGTTAAAATCAGAACAATTTATATACATGTAATACCTTAAACTTGTGATATTCATGCATTTGTACAACTGAATAAAAAAGAAAACAAATATCCCCATTTTTTCCCCCCCGTGTATGGTAATTTAAGCTAATTTATTCCCAACTGTACATCAAAGTTCACCTCACTTTGATTACTCCAAAAAAAAGGCATAGGACAGGAAAATAAAAAGTTAGAAATGCTTGCTACTACTTATTATTTAACTTTCAACAGTTGTTGATCCTGAAAACAGAGTTAAATTTAAAGTTGACACAATACTTGCAAACATGAAAACCATCAAGTGGGTTAATCCATGTCTATAACTTTGTAGGTTGGCACCAGCAATTGCAAAAGAAGCTGACAAGTTTATGTCTCTTAATCTGGCAATTAGCCGGTGATTAAAAAGTTATGACACTGTTAAATGGAGTGCTGATTTTGGTCCAAAAGATGTCATACTTTTGCAGTGTAACTTATTTTTGAGTCCATAAGAATGACAAGTCTGAACCACTTAATTGAAAACTCAATTTCAGACAAGGCATATGATTTTTCAAAAATATCTTAAAAAAGATTAAAAATGTTGCTCTTTCTAATAATGTGGCTGATTAAGAGGATCAACTGCAATTTTTAATATTTTATTGTTTTTTCATTCATCTTCAAATGTGCACCAAAGTTATAATAAGGACAGATAATAATAAGTAGTAGTTGTAGGAGTGCAGGTTGTCATGTTTTGGGCTCCAGGTACAATGTTAATTTCCAAAACCTGCTTACAGTTATTTTTATTCTTGCCTGAGCATAGCTAATTTAATATATGATGTTTGCACTGATATGTACAGGTGGAGATATGGTTGGGGGGTGGGCATGTCTTACTGCCTAAATGCTTGATGCCATCCAGCTCTGATTTGTCCACTTTGCATAAATGACAGTCCATATTGAGGTCTGTTGAACTTCTTTAAATAAAGCAATTATTATTTTGCAGTTGTTGAGCTTTGAATCTAATTATTTTAGTTGCACATGTACTATACCTTGCTGCCTGTTTCCTGTGCAAGCAAATTCTGGAACAATCAGGTGGTTGTGTTTAGAATCTTGTGTATTTAGAATCTTGATATCCTTTTAATTCAGCTGAAGAACAATGGTAGTTACAGAATGGCAAAATTGGCTGAATTAGGATGATTTTATTTAATGAATAAATTGCTTCTGATTATATTGTATGACTAAACCTCTATTCTGTGACAAGAAACCAAAATAAACTGAATAATTTTATGAATTACATGAAAAACAGTTAGTTTTTATTAAATTCATAATAGTAGACTATAATAATTGAGTAAAATTGTGGACAAATAGATAGTCATTTCAAATTTTAACTATTTTAATAAGTTATGTTCCTCTGAAACACTGAATGTGTATTATTTAGTTGTCAACAAATAAATATGTACAATCCTACAGTGTTTCCTTTAGCAGAATGTCCAACATATTTTATGCCCAAATATCACAGCTGTCTTAAGTGGACAATTATAATTATGTGCAAACTTTACATTTGCCTTGTATGATGTGCTTTTGTCCCTGTATTATGTGCAAACATCTTTATATCATGTGATGTTGTTAAAATGTAGTGAAACATAGAACATTGATGAGCAACCAGGTGCACAAAGGGGAAATATTATCAACATACATGGTAAATAACTATCATCTTTCTTTATGCCCCTTCCTGATGCGCTTTGGTATCTATCATATTTGCTAGCCAAGTTTCCCATATTTTAACTCTATCTATACCTTGGCAGATCAAACTGATATTTCAGTGCTTTGGGCTTTCAGTGAAATTCATTCACCATCCACAGCATCCAATCAAAATTAAGTTGTTCAAATTTGAACACTGTTTCTATGTGACTGAAACAAAGTGAGCACACAGCTGGAATGGACTCAAATCGGCAATTATCCACCATCTGTCCATGTTTACACAAATACATCCTTTCAATTACATCTGTAATGGCTTGTCTCTGGTACTTTGTCACAATTTTAATGTTAAACAATATCTTTTGAAGTAATTGCCTCCACCATTTTCCGTCAACATACACTACACCACTGTAACACAATTGGTTAATGGGCATCATATTAAGGGAAACATTTCATATGTTATGTATCTTTTATTGGCTTTGATTTTTGTTTTGTTTTTATTTTATTACATGTTATTGTAATGTAACATTGTTTGCTGGACTTAATCATGTTCATAGTTGAGTTCATATCTGCTTTTCCTGAATTGATTTTTTTTATTTTACTCTTTAAACAATTATTACATAGCTACAATATTCTCTATGTGTATGGGCTTAATATCATGATCATTATTAATAGGATTAAATATGTTTATTTGGGTCTAGGTCAAGATTATTGTAATTTACTTGTATACCAGACATAATCCAGGTTCTATATTTTAATTTCAGTAATAAATTTCTAATAATAATTGACATTTTTTTGTAAACATCAGGATCAATCTATTGCACTAAAACCTATTCCATGTGCATAAATATTAATGTTGTGCCCTTCCTAACATTCCTAATCCATGTGCATGAATACAAATTTTGTACCCATGCTTATATCCTAAGTTAAATGAGCTGATTCAAGACATTTTTAGTTGTCATTTTTTCACACACACACACACACACACACACACACACACACACACACACACACACACACACACACACACACACACATTCCTTTGTACATTTAACAACAAAATCTTACTTCTTTTCAATTTTGTAAAATGTACCCTGGTATGTTGAGTAAATGTTTGTCATAGCCCTAACTTTGTGTCAGAATTTGTGTTTGCAAAACAGTAAATATATGATATTAAAATAAAGTATCCAAAACATTTGTAGTCTAGATATTCACTACAGAATCCATATATTGTTCACTAATATCCAGAATCTGAATTAAAATTTCTGCAATTTTATGCAGACAATTGCAGCAATTTTCTGCATTAGTTTTTAGTTTACCACAGTGGCTACACGATATACATAACATTTAAGATATACATAACATTTAAGCGACCACTAAGGTTCCATCTTTGCTCCTAACTATGGGGAAGAATATGTGGAAGTTTTGCCTGACTGCATCTATAATGAAATTTGGACTGAACACAGGCCAAATATAAGTTTAAACTGATGATCAAGTTTTTTATTTTACTACATTCTGCAAAAGAACATTATTTAAAGTACAATAGTTAGAAATGATATAAGGACAAAAAAAATTACCTTAAATATGTTTCCTCATGCACTAAGGCACAACAAAAATGTGTTTCTGGCTGTCTAACTGTCATTGTGTCCCTGTTTTTTCATTGCCATCCTTGGTACTTCACCCTCCCCCACCCCGTTAAAAAAAAATGCTGAAATTGATCTGTGCATATATATATAATCTATCAGACATAAGCCCGACAATACAGGTTTTAGCTAGCTCATTTTCACTTTACAGTCATGATAAAGAATATATATGGAATATGTCTCTACTGAGTCAGTACATAGAACTGTGATGAAGAGTGCCTGAAAATCATGTGAAAATTGATCCAATTCTGACATCAATGCTGCCTAGATTCAATACTGCATTCACTAATCAATGTTATCAATACTTCTGGGAATTCCCATCATTTTTCAACTGCTCAGGTGGCATCAGTAGTTAAAGCATCTGCCTTATGTAGGAGATTGAGGGTTTGAACTTGATACAGTTTTTGTTACTGGTAGCTGCTTTTCTTGGCACTGAGCATTAAGTGTTAGGATTGGTTGACTTGGTGTCAGGATAATGCTACTGGGTTCGACATGATGTCACATGTCTGCAACATGATGCCTCAATGCTAGATATCACTATATGCTGCTACACTGCAGAATTTGTATCGATATGACTCAAATTGTTAAAGCTATGTTAAAATTCCTGAAACACCCACCCATCATTAAAAAAAAATGCCATTGTAAAACCTCTGTTTAAGAAACCAACCCTTAACCATAATTTAAAAAACTACCAACCTGTTTCTACCCTCTCATTCATGTAAAAATCTCAGAAAAAAAAGTTATTCTATTTCATCTTGTAACTCATCATCTAAATTCAAATAGTCTTTTAAGCAATGTAGTCTGCATATTGTCCTTGCAACAAGTATTGAAACTGCTTTTCTGAGAATAGTTAATGACCTACTTAAGATTAGGCACTGTACTAAGTGCACATTATTATTATTATTATTATTATTATTATTATTATTATTATTATTATTATTATTATTATTATTAATCAGTGAAAGTAAAGATGTATATTCACAACCTCACTATCGGTAAACTTAAAAACAGAATTGAGTCACTTGTCTTGAATTTGCAGATTTTTGAAAGATAGCTTTTTTAAAATATACAATCTAAGTACATTAACATTAATATTCATACATGTACATCAGTAAAGTACTGTTAGATCTTAATCTCAGGATAAGTTACACTTTATAATGCCATACAGCTTAATTTTTGCTACTTGTTTTGTAGAGGATTGTTTTCCCAAAGCATATGTATGTATGTATGTATGTATGTATGTATGTATGTATGTATGTATGTATGTATATATATATATATATATATATATATATATATATATATATATATATATATATATATATATATATAGACCAAAAAGATGTTTATTTCTTTAAATCTAAAGAAATAGCAGATCGAGAAATTTACTGGAACTTCCTGCAAAACAATATTAAACACGCATGTTGATAACAACTCTTTATTTCTTTAATATCACCAATCATAATTAAGAAAACCAAGCTTTACTTTAACAACAACTCAAGTTACCAGGAAAATATTCACTACAAGTTCAAAAGAAAACAATAAAAGCAAACAAAATGAGAAAAAGACAAAGACATTACTCAAAATATCATTTTTTATCCTAACTCCATTGATAAATATAATATTTATCCTAACTCCATTGATAAATATAATGCAGTACCACCCTCACCCCTAGCTACTAAAGTCTGGATGAGAACCTCTGGTTGTAGCAGTATAGTTTAGTCACTGGGAGGTCCTGACAAACCTTTAAGAAAACTATGTACCTCCATCTTGTAATGATGGAATGGATATTCATAATAGGCACTTTTACGACCATGGTGGTTTGACAAGTCTGGTTTGAATAAGTTTATTCTCATTTTTGCTGACCGATCATACCCAATTTTAGATAATTTGATATTTTTGTTGATGTGTGAGGTCAGAGGTCAGTGCTTATCAAAAAGTTGATATTTGCTGAAACTGCATAGTGTTGGTATAGGTTAACCCCTGAGTACCAGGTTTAAACACCGATACATTGGACTGCCATTGGACTGCCACGATACATTGGACTGCCTACATTGGACTGCCACGAAGACAATGTACCTCTCAGAAATTGTGAACATAACATTTAAACTTTGATTCATTGACAGAATAATCAGGCAGAGATCAAATGTTTTTGTTAACATCACTTTACTGTGGTAACATGCTCTGTGTGATGAATGTTTTTCTTCCAGATTTCTGAAAGCTACAGGTTTTGCTGGTTGTTATCAAAATAAATATGTTGAAACTTATGTCTTTCTTTTTTTATAAAAGTATTATGTGACTTTGACTTAATATTTTCAAATTCTCCATACAAAACTGTTGGTAAGTGGGTTTAGTTTTGGTATCATATGACTACTGGACATGATGTGATGTCATGAATATGGTTGCTGTGAGATTTATTCTTACCCTCTAGAACAGCTTAATCTTGATGATTTATGTGATAATCTCAGAAGGAACTTGGACATATCAGACTTTCCAAAGTTATGGTGATGGCATTATTAAATGCTGACTGGAAACAAATGAAACTTTGTAATAAATAAAACTATGTAAGCCATCAGACTATTCAAATTATTACAACAACTGCATGAGATTGAATCTTTGGGTCTATAAGCATCCTTGCCAGTAGCTTCCTGTTGAGTTTGTGGTTCTTCCTGGGATTATTCAGAATTCCTGCACCAGATATACTGGTTACCATGGATATCCTATCATGTGTTTTGCAAAATGGTGTAAAACTTCCCAAAAATAACAAAAACAAAAACCCCCAACTAGTCAGACCAAAAATTTAGTTCCCTCTGGCTAATGGACTACTACTGATTTCAACAAAAACACACACACATGCATGCACGCACGCGTGCAAATGCACACACACAGTAGAGCTATGGTGGGTCTTTCATACTAGATGTATTAGCATTCCCAACTTAAAAAGATAATGCTATACCAGATGCTAGTATATATTTATCAGAAAATTGTTTTTGTTTAAAGATCATTGTACAGGAAATATAAGAAACTTTTTAAATGTCACAATTAAATAATTGCTGTCATTTTTCCCCTTTCTTAGAGGAATTAATCAGTTTCATCATGGAAACTATATATGTTGATTCCCCACATGAAACTATTTCCTGTACTGCTGTCCATAGCTGGAAAATATTACATGTTCAGAAGACTATTGGTCCTTTTGATCATAGCCGATTTTGTGAATATTTCTGAAACATTTTTCTCTGGTCAAAAAATCTAACTTTCACTTAATTACTACAATTTATGTTCTGATACACCATGTACATCTCAGATCTGATACATAAACTTGCGTTAGCAAATGGTGTTGCATATCATTGATAGTATTTGATGGTGCTCAGGCCTTAAAAAGGTTCTGAACAAGTAAGTAATGAATAAATCTCAGGAAGATAGCTATACTTGTGTAAATGTTGTACATAACTTTAAAGCACAAAACAATTATAATGTTGTCTGCTACAATTTACAAGGTCAAGGTCTCATTCAGCCAGAATATTAGTCATCATTACTCTTAATTCAGCCATTTTTTTTCTACAGCCTGTGGCCAAGTTTTATCATATATATTACATTCTTAAAAAATTGCTGTAAGTGCAGTGGTTATACTAGATGACTTGCAGCATGCATTATGATTTCAATATTCTGTATCAATATCAATCCAATGACAGAAGAATTAGCTAAAAGTTGCATTATATTTTTAATGTCTACTAAAGTTGAATAGGAATTCTCGTAAACCTTAGTAGTAAGCATTTGAATTGTTAAGAGACAGTTTTTGTGATAATGCAAAACCCAACCATGAAAAAGACACAAATCAGTTATGAAATAAGCCGATTTGAAAAAAAAAGCTGAACAATCATAAATTCCAACAGCAGCCTAAATCTTTTTTTATATGGTCTTCTTGACTTGAAAAAAAAAGCTGAAACCGTATAAGTGGAACTTTTTCACTTCTTATAAATATTATCCATCATTGTAACTTCAATCGTATTTTAGTTTTCAGTAATATTTACTTTCTTTAATATGTTTAAGAAGATACAATTTTCAAATCATTGTACTGAAAAATTAACACATTTGGTATCAGTAAAACTGAGACATAAATATACAAGTAGCTATTCCAAGCAAAATTCTTTAAGGAGTTTCCTGGCAGAGTTTTTGATATTTATTAGTAAACACAAATGTCAGTTGAATTTAGAAATTTCTTTGTCAGAATATTAATGTTTTTAACAATAACATTAAGTGGTCACCTCTTCGGTGGCCTAGTTGGCCTAGTGGTTAGAGTCTGTCTCAGAGGCTGCAAGTTTGAACTGCCACTGAGTCATAGCAAAGACTTATAAAAATGGTACTTACAGTTGCCATGCTAAGCACTTGGCATTAAGATAGGACTGGTTGGCCTAGTGTCATAAGAATGTGACTGGGTGGGACATCATGCTACATATCTGGGAATGCCCCATTAATAGACATCACTATAAACTGCCACATTGCAGATGTTTAAAAGATATGACTGAAAAATTGTTAAAGCTACATTATAAATCCAAATCACACACACACATATTATCAGTAAGTAAGAATTTCTGCTGAATGAAATGTATAGCAAACCATATGCCAGGAAGTAATGATTATTTATTCCATCAATTAGACCAATTAAGTACTGTATTAGTAGCTGGAATGCAGTCAAAAAATTACTTAAATTAATCCCATTTTTTTTCTTTCCATTTGACTGTTTGAATTAAATCATTCTTTGTATTTGGCTTTAAAATACTGAGAGATTTGCATTTAATTTACCACACTAATATTTAATTTACCACACTAATTCTGTTTTGTATGCATTTAATTTACTACACTAATTCTGTATTACTTACATTTAATTTACCACAGCAATTCTGTATTTTATGCATTTAATTTACCACAGTAATTCTGTATTACATCAATGTAATTTACCACACTAATTCTGTATTGCTTGCATTTAATTTACTACACTAATTCTGTATTACTTGCATTTAATTTACCACAGCAATTCTGTATTTTATGCATTTAATTTACCACAGTAATTCTGTATTACTTGCATTTAATTTACCATACTTATTCTGTATTACCATTACATGCATTTAATTTACCTCACTAATTCTGCAGTAGGTGCATTTAATTTACCACAGTAATTCTGTATTGCATGCATTTAATTTACCACACCAATTTTGTATTGCATGCATTTAATTTACCCTACTTATTCTGTATTACCATTACATGCATTTAATTTACCTCACTAATTCTGCAGTACGTGCATTTAATTTACCACAGTAATTCTGTATTACATGCATTTAATTTACCACAGTATTTGTTTTTACATGCATTTAATTTACCACACTAATTCTGTATCATATGCAATTAATTTACCACACTAATTCTGTATACATGTATACAACCTTCAATCAGTTGGAGTCATATATGTCAATGCCATGGTAATATTCACTAAGATGTCCTGAAGTTAAGGAATTGATCAGGGCCCAAGATGGATTGATCTGTGCCCAAGAAGGATTGACCTGGATCCAACAGGAATTGATCTGGGCCCAAGAGGGATTGACCTGGGCCCAAGAGGGATTGATCAGGGCTCAAGAGGGATCTGGGCCCAAGAGGGATTGATCAGGGCTCAAGAGGGATTGATCTGGGCCCAAGAGGGATTGACCTGGGTCCAACAGGAATTGATCTGGGCCCAAGAGGGATTGACCTGGGTCCAACAGGAATTGATCTGGGCCCAACCGAAACAATGTGAGACACTGGTAATGAGATAAAATTAAAATTATGGACATTCCTTAGCACTGTCACTCTTGACAGTTACATATGGTTGGTAGAGAACTTGTAGGGTTTAACAGCATTTTTCAGCACAAGATAGGCTATACATGGCAGACAGTATAAATGGTGGAGGAAGAATCCTGGAAAATCCAGGGAAGAATCACTGACTCATGAAAAGCTACTGGCAAGTTTTCTCACACACCCATGTTAGCTGAGCCTGAGATTCAAAACCAGCAGAGAGAGGTGAAATGGCAGTGATCCGGAATGATGAGTGCATTAGACCACTAAGCCACTTGGGGCCCCTAGTAGGACTTGTAAAGAAAAAGGTTAAATGCTAAACAGATTGATTGTAAGTAAGACAGGCATTTATAACACTCTGCAGCACAAGGCTTGTTGGCTACAAAAGGAAACTCTGGCTTGTCTCCATCCATTGTAGCCGGTCATTCAAGGCCCAAAGTATAACACTAGAAGAGCTCTTTATTAGCTCCTGCTTCAAGGACACATGTACATATACTAATGAAGTGTGCATGTGTATATAGAAAATTCTACTTAAAAAGCTCCAGAAAGGAACTTGTTTCTTCACATTCAAATGTCATTTTAAATATACTTTCAGCAAGAAAAAATATAGAAATGTGTATTTTACTTGATAAACACCACTGCTACTCTGTCAAAGGGCATGGGATATGATATTGTCTAAATAGAACAAGGGCAAAGTCCAAGGCTGATCCAGATTGCAGTTGTTTTTGTACTACATGTGGATCAAGGTTGTATTTTAGGATTATTTTGCAGAATGAGACTTGGGCAAAATGTCAGGTAATATAGTTTATTTTTCATGATGATTTTCATATCAATCTCAGTCTCATAGAAATATATTTAACATGATAGCAGCAGCAACAACAGCTATAACTAATGCTTGTTGTTGTTGTGGGGTTTAACGCCATTTTTCAGCACAGGAAAGGCTATACATGGCGGCCAGTATTAATGGTGCAGGAAGAAAACCAGGAAATCCCAATTCCCTGGAAAGAACCACCGACCCACGAGAAGCTACTGGCAAGCTCTCTCACATATCCACATAGACTCCTAGACTGAACCCACGCAGATAGAGGTGAGATGGCAGTGATCCATAAGGGACAGCGCTTTAGACCACTCGGCCACTCGTGGCCCCTTATAACTAATGCTAATACTACTACTAAACAACTTTCATAAAAAAGTGATCAAGAGTCAAGACCATGTTAATTGTACACAACATATTCTGATGAAGATGTTAGTTGTTTACAAGAGCATTAACCAGCAATGAAGGACTTATTGAAAATTTAGCAAGTCAAATTTTCCAGATTTCTATATAGAACATGTTGGAAAAAATTCCAGATTCTGTTAAATAAAATTCTTGATTGAATCCTTTAGTATTTAATACTAGTATAAGTAAAATTTGATATTTTTTTTACCATCATAATATAAACATGAAATTATTTTCTGTTGACAGTATATTGTTATGACTCTAATGGTCTTAAACCATTTAACAGAAAAATAGCACAGTCAACATATTTAGTAAAATTCAACAAAAATAATTTATTTTCCTCGAATACACAATTAAAAATTTAAATGAAACTTACAGTATTGTGAATTAATTCCAAAATAGTCCTATAAATTTCTATCACAAATACAAAAGTATAGAGTATTCAAAATGAATTCCAATGATGTTCCAAATTAATTCCAATCTTGATCATGCAAACGAGCCACTAACCTCAAATGTGTTCATGTTTCAACAGTCTTGGTGTATTAACTGCTCCAGTTGCCTAGTGGATAGAGTGCCCACCTCGAATGTGGGAGGTCGTGGGTTCAATTCCTGATGGGTCATACCAAAGACTTACAAAAATGGTACTAGCAGCTGCCACGCTTGACACTCTGCATTAAGAGGTTAATGTTAGGACTGGTCGGCCTGGTGTCAGGATAATGTGACTGGGTGGAACATCATGCTATATGTATGCGGCATGATGCCCCAGTGCTAGACATCACTATAAAATGCCACACTGCAAACATCATAGCCATATGACTGAAAAATTGTTAAAGCTATGTTAAAAATTATAAACACCACACCAGTCTTGGTGCATTAAAATCATATAATCCAGAGTGGCTTGAATGAATTCATGACAATTCCAAAACAATTGTTTAGTCCTAAAGCAATGAGCCCTTTGTATGCAATTCCATTGAATAATCAATACAAACAAATGTTTTCAGATCATAACTGAACACAACCTAAAGATAGATTCTACTAATCAGATGTTAAAATGGGAAGAGTAACTCTGCAGGTAACAACCCTAATATAACAACTTAAGACATGATAAGCTGACCTGGATGAGAGTCAAAATTTAATTTCTAGTACATTCTAAGTTGTAGTAAAGGTCAGGTCATTTACTGAAAGTTTAGAAAAGAATATGACAAACATCAGGTAGACCAGGTTTTTGCAAGGGTAAAACCATTGTCCTGAACTAAAATCCAAGTAAACATCATTACAAACAAAATATCTTTAAGTACAAACCTACAATCAGGGATAAAAATAGCTAATAGTTGTTTACAAAATGACACAATCTATAATCATAAAATCTTAAACACTATACTCGATATAATTTCATCAAGTTTCATTGCTTAAAATTGAAGCAGCTTGGTTCTAAGTGCTATTTTGTCAATATGACACCATCTTCTTAAAGGTAGGTCACTATCTTACCCCCCAAAAACATCAAATTTGTTTAACTACCTACTACTTACAACTACTATAATAATAATAATAATAATAATAATAATAATAATAATAATAATAATAATAATAATAATAACAACACTAGTAATATACATGATTCTTTCTATTTTGGGGACAAGGTTTATTTTTAGATTTAGGTGTATAGGATTCTTGTATTTTTCAGAGAACATGAACTATGTGAAGGACAGTGTCATGGAAACTATGCTTGCTTTTCAGCAGAATTAAACTCTGTGATAGGCAGTGGAGACTGTCCTTGACTTTCAATAAACTTAAGCTATGTGAAGGGCAGTGGAGACAGTCCTTGACTTTCAATAAACTTAAGCTATGTGATGGGCAGTGGAGACTGTCCTTGACTTTCAATAAACTTAAGCTATGTGAAGGGCAGTGGAGACAGTCCTTGACTTTCAATAAACTTAAGCTATGTGAAGGGCAGTGGAGACAGTCCTTGACTTTCAATAAACTTAAGCTATGTGAAGGGCAGTGGAGACAGTCCTTGACTTTCAATAAACTTAAGCTATGTGAAGGGCAGTGAAACTTAAGCTATGTGAAGGGCAGTGGAGACAGTCCTTGACTTTCAATAAACTTAAGCTATGTGAAGGGCAGTGGAGACAGTCCTTGACTTTCAATAAACTTAAGCTATGTGAAGGGCAGTGAAACTTAAGCTATGTGAAGGGCAGTGGAGACAGTCCTTGACTTTCAATAAACTTAAGCTATGTGAAGGGCAGTGGAGACAGTCCTTGACTTTCAATAAACTTAAGCTATGTGAAGGGCAGTGGAGACAGTCCTTGACTTTCAGTAAACTTAAGCTATGTGAAGGGTACTATCCTTGTACTACCAGGTTGAAAGGATTTAAAAGACAAGAACAGACTTAAATGTACTTTTATCCTTGCATTTCAAAGTTTGAGTTAAGAAATGTTTCCATTTTTTTCCTGCCCTTGAGAAAGAAAATTTGATATGGGTATTGATTTCTTTAATGTCATAATTTTATTTGCCCCTCCATGCTAAATGTGGAGATAAAAAAATATAGTTTTCCTGCATTAGACTGTAAATGTGTCCATCATTCTTTGGTTTTAAGATTTGATCAGCTTCGTAGGGATTGTGAGTACCCATGTTAAGCAGCTTGTGTTTCATAGAGTAAAACACCTGGTTATCAAAAGTAGGTCACTGTGACCTTGATATTATACTTCCTGAATGTTGTCCAGTTTTGTGCTAAAATAAATTTATCAAAGTTATTAACTGCATTAAGCTGGCACATACATGCCTCAAAAACCCTTTGAGTCTTTTAGGCATAGAACTTTCTATTTTGAGTGGACACTTGCTTTTATGCTTGCAGCCATTTGTAATGAATAAAATATATTTTTATGAAGATGCTGGCAGAACTTGACATTGTTTGGTGGCCAGACCAAATCATGATTTAATACATCATGTCTTTGTGTTACAACTCTGGTATTAAAATAAGCAATGATCGAAAACCAAAAAGTTTTATAAAATTGAAAATATAATTTATTTCTCTAAAATACAAAGCAAAAAAGTTAAAATATCTTACAGTATGGTGAATGAAATTCTGAGCTGACCTAAATGTTCTATCAGTTACAAAAGTATCAAATAATGAGTTCCAGTGGTATTCTGTAAAACCTCATTGAAATCTCGATATTTATTTGAAGTAGAGTGCAAAGCAAACTTGGAACATTATGAATTAATCTAAACAAGAATGATTCATCATTTTTTTATGTTAACTTAACAATCCATATATAAATTTGTATTTAAATATTAAATAAATAAGCATTACAAAAAATAATACACAATAATGATACTCATAACATTTGGCAGTTCAAAATGTCATTTTTTAAAATTTTTTGAGTATTCCAAGATGTGAGTAGAAAGGTTTACTTAGCAAGTAAAATATAAATTTGAGGGTCTACCTTGAGAATCATAATTTCACAACTATAAAAAAAAAATGACATCAGCACTAATTACCAGAATATATTATATTTTACACTAATTATGGCATATTCCTTTTTCATTTTTAAGAAATTGTCGTCTTTTCACGTGACCAATCTGGGACAAGCAGCACTTTTTCCTTTTTTCCACACAAAAACTATCTGTATTGATAAAAAATACACTAAAATTAAAAATTCAAAAAAGTCCAGCAGTCTTAGACATGTGTATAAAGAACTAATAGGGTAATTTCTATCCTTAAACATTTTTAAATTCAAGCCCTGACCTCAAATTGTGAGCTTAGTGTACATTTTCCACAGATTCTTAGTATGAATCAGCATAATATAAACACTGTGTTTACTGGTGCTTTGAACAGAAATGGAATTGGTGATATCAATCTTGTAGTCATGCATAATAAAAAACTACCATTTCATCCTTAGACTGATATAAGTTTTGAATTTCAGCCTCAGTTTAGACTGAAATAGCTGTTGAAATTAGCCTTAGTTTGGTATTTAAATCAGGCTGCAGTATTCTGTTATAACAACAGACTTCAATAGCTCATATCAGTTCATCAGCAAAAACTAAGCAACTTTTGTCCACAAACATATCTTGTGTCTTGATTTCCGACATGCTTACTTGCATCCTAGGCCAATGTAAAAAAAACTGCTGTTTTTATTTTTAAAAAAAGAAATGTTTAAAGTACAGATAAATTACAGTTGAAATAATAATGCCAATGCATAAAATAGCTCTATACTGTTTCATTTTTATTGTCACAAAAATAACATTGTGATTTGGTTATTACATTTTCTTATACATTCTTTATGCCTGATTGACTTTGCTGTCATCCCTGATATTGGTATCAGAATTGCACAGGGGAAGTCAAGCCATCATTGTCATTTAGTTCAATCAATTTGTTTGTATGATATCTAAATTCTAGTAACACCATGCAGATCATCTCTTTATTTTCACATTTATTCACACCAGGAAGTAATCTTGATTAATCAAAAACTTGTCACAAGGTTTGAGTGATAAAAGCATGTCTTAACAACTTATTAGATTTGCCTACTATTACATCTTTGGGGCTTGAATTGCATAAGAAGAAGTAAAACCCTATAAGCCTTCTGTAATCCAAAATATACATTTATGTCTCTAAAATATATGTCAATGCAAAAGATGTAAAAATAACTTATAGTATGATATGAATTCCTGGAATTTCCTAAAGGTAATGTCAGTTTCAAAGAAATACTCAAAAAGTATTCTGAATTAAATTAAAGTACTTGTGTGCTTGTGTGCTAGTACCACAAAAGAAACACTATTTTAAATCCAATGAAAGTTTAATGTCACAAATGTTCTTGAATGTTTCATGGTAATCCCGCAAAATTAATAAATATCTAAGTCCTTGTGTGGTTCACAGTAATTCAGTGAAGTTAATAAAATCCAAGTCCTTGAATAATTTCACAATAAGGTAATGTCTGCTTAGAATTAGTGTTTCAGTTCTGCAATTTCAACAAATAAATTATAAATAATCAAAATTCCTGCTTTGACTTACAATGCATGATAATGTTGTATATCTAATTCATTTATATGATCACTTGATACATAGCAAATAAACAAATCAAAACTACCAGAATATTTTTCCAGTATTTATTTTATATTGTAAAATACTTTAATAGTCACAATTGACTTTTTATACAGACAGGGCAATCTGACCTTTCTATATTACAAATATACTCTAGATCATGTGATGCTAATCTAACTTGCATTCAACATTCCTGTGGATATCATTGGCAACTGTTTAAACGAACATTTACAAACATTTATATGGCTCTTAGCCTTTAAGTAACCACCAGTAACTTGGTAACCTGACCCTGCTTTAGGAATAGAAATAGTAAATGTACTCTGTTTAATGAGAACAGAGCTAAAGATAGCAAATGATACTTGTGACTATTATTGTCAGCTTTTTCTAAGGAGTTGCCATGTTTACTTACACCCTCCTGGATTTTTTTCTGAAAGAGAGTGAAATTATGTAACCTGGAAAAAACTAAATTGCCCTAGAAACAGGATTGAATGTGTTTGTTGCCTTTTGAAACAGGCTCCAGAAAGATGTCAGAATTATTATTTTGTATACAGGCATTTCTCTTCTATTATACATAACATGGGATTTGTAGATATTTTGCTTGTGTTACACAGAGCAGAGGTGGGTGGGGATGTCTGTATGATATTTAATTCTCCAGATCACAACAAGAACTGTACAAAATACAGTATAAATAATCTAGTTCATTTTTGTAACATGGGTCAGATATTCACATACTATGCTCAGAACTAAAGTAAAACAATGAGTACAAGGATAAGCAGTCAAACCTAGTGATATACTCAGTGGAATAAGGATATAACAGTCAAACCTAGTGATATACTCAGTGGAGTAAAGGATATAGCAGTCAAACCTAGTGATATACTCAATGGAGTAAAGGATATAGAAGTCATCCCTAGTGATATCCTATATAAGGACTAAAATAAAACAAGGAGTCAAGGATACAGCAGTCAAACCTAGTGATATGCTATTTTCAGTACTAAAGTAAAACAAGGAGTCAAGGATACAGCTGTCAAACCTAGTGATATGCTATTTTCAGTACTAAAGTAAAACAAGGAGTCAAATTTAGTAATCTAATACACATGAGGTATACTGCATATAATTTTGTATAAGTCTAGTGACCTAATACACATTAGGTATACTGCATATAGTTCTGTATAAGTCTAGTGATTTAATACACTTGAGGTATACTGCATATAGTCTGTACAAGTCTAGTGATTTAATACACTTGAGGTATACTGCATATAGTCTGTATAAGTCTAGTGATTTAATACACTTGATGTATACTGCATATAGTTCTGTATAAGTTGAATCTTGCTGCATGGATCCAGATCTTCCACTACATAATGTGCCAGTAGATCAGAGTTTGTTAGGAATTATAAGGAAAGAAACAAAATGGACCCTGATCTGGTCTATGCTGTATGCATTTGGACCTGACTTGTATTCAACAAATCTAGTAAGCTTTTGGTTAGGGCTGCCATCAAAATGAGTCACTCAAGATGTACAATGGCATGCAGTCACCACTCATCAGGTTTAATAAATATCTGATCATAACTTGCATGTGAGATATTCGTGGCCTAGTGGTTATAGCATCAGCCTTGGATGCAGGAGATTGCAGATTCAAACCCCAGCCAGGTCATATCAAAGACTTTATAAAAACAGCACTAACAGCTGCCTCGCTAGGCACTCAGTATTAAGAGGTTAGTGTTAAGACTGGTCAGCCTGGTGTCAGGATATTATGACTGGGTGGGACATCATACAGATCTGCCAATCCTCCAGACTTGTAATTAATGAAAAGAGGGATAAAAAATAGTAAAGTTTGAAATAAATTAGTGAAAATTATACCATGACACTAGCTCCTTGCAATATGTAGGTCAGTATTGCATTATATAAAAATCCACAATTATTTACAGTTACAAGTACAAATTTACTTGCTGCCAAATTTACTGACATACACAAACTTCATGCAATTTGTTATGATATGAAACTGTAGCAGATTTGAACTTCCTGAATTGTGCTAAGATAAATTTGTTTTCAAAACAGTTCAGGCTTCTTGCCTGCTGTTTAATCTTGGTGACTAAAATTGTTGCAAATTTTCAGCACTTAAGGAAGCCCTAAAGTTTGACTTATTTTCCTTACAATAGGAAATAATCTTTCACTGTCACTGTTGCTGATCTCCAACTGAGAAAGGCAAGGTATATTCAACATGAAAACTCACAAACAATGCTTCAGCGTTTAGGACTTGCAGGACTTGAGTAGATGGCTTTAGTACTCAGAGCTGAAATCTGCAGGGCGCTCTTCATGTTTCCAATTTCTACTTGCATTTTCACATCATTCTGGTACATGTCCACTGGGGCTCATATCCTTGCTTAGAATTTAATATTATTATATAGTACATGTATGACAGGTAAAATGTAAGCTATGATGTAACCCTCTGTGCACATTCCCAATTCTAAAGTTTGTGGCTTATTATTATTCTATATGTCTAATGGCAAGGCCAATTTTTGGTGCACTCCAATCTATATTTCATTTTTTGTGGAATACCTATCTTATTCCATGGAGGTAAAAACATTTTAACTGTTTTGTAGCTTAATTATGAAATGGTATTAATTCCTTAAGATTAAACATCAGGTGATTTATGATTAGTGGTGGTTGGCTTGTGTGTGAAAAAAAAATAAGAATTCAGCAAATTACAATTCATGCTAATCTTTCAATATCTGAAAAATTCCTACACTTGAAAAAAGCTGTCTACATTTGTTTATTTATAAAATATTACAGTTGTTACGAGTATGTAAAAGTGCCATAAAAAAGTCAGTTGGGCTGGACTTTCTTCACAAGTATTTGTAAAACTTCTGTTCTAAATATAAATTATATACTTTACAATGCTTGCTACAGGGCAAACTGTAATCTCTGACAGTTTTACAACTAACATTGTGTCCTGCAATACAGGACCATTATGGGTGACCACAACTGCTATTTTGACTTATACTTAAGGGAATAAATTTATTTTATTCATGATTTAAGCTGATTGAAAAATCAGAAATTTGTGATTATTTTGGCATGTGGCATGAATCAGTGAATGCTATTAAGAGTCCTGAAACTCCTGCCAAAACATGAGTTGGCAGGTCTGTACAAGGCAGCATGATGCCCCAGAGCTAGACATTACTAAAAACTGCCACACTGCAGACATAGGGATATAAGTGAAAAATTCTTAAAGATACATTAAAAATCCAAATCACACACACATGTAAAATACTGACATTGTGCATTCTGTGCCTGCAATATTTCCTTTGTTATACGCCTTGTATTAGGACTGTATGTGTTTGTGATTTGGATTTATAATGTAGCTTTAAAAAAATTTCAGTCATATTGCTACGATGTCTGCAATGTGGTAGTTTATAATGATGTCTAATGTCTAGCACTGGGCATCATGCTGCAAACATGCAACATGATGTCCCACCCAGTCACATTATCCAGACACCAGGCCGACCAGTCAAAACACTAACCTCTTAATGTTGAGCGCCTAGCTAGGCAGCTGTTAGTGCTATTTTTATGTCTTTGGTATGACTCAGCTGGGGTTCCAACCCGCGACCTCCAGCATCCAAGCTGTATTAGGACTAACATGTCTTTAATTGATTTTGGTACATGTATATCTGATAAATTAAATAAAAACATCTTTCATATTGGAGTGATATTGTATTCCACAGTCTAATGTCTACTTCCTGGAGATACACAAATAATGCTTTTGTTAATAAACATAGTTTTCAAAAGGTAAAAGTTTTCAAATGGTAAATAATGCCCTTTAATCAATTTCTTAAAACAATATCAGGAAATCAAATGTGCATGTAATGTGTGGTTTTCATCAGCATTGACTAATTCCTTGCAGTATCAATATCTGTGTGGAAATCATAAATATTAAAAGAAAAGAATTAAGAGAAAAGCCTACCAAATGGTCCAGTGAAGCAGAGATATACAAATATATTGTTTAATTGAGCTGGTGGTTACTGCAAGACTGACACCTGTATGAATGTTTGTTTTGCAGCGTTACCAATGATATCCACATGAATGTTTGTTTACATGGTTACCAATGATATCCACATGAATGTTCATTTACATGGTTACCATGTTGCAAGCATTTAAAGGAAGCAAACAAAAGTAAGCTCTTTATACGTTTAAATGTTATGAAGCCTTAATCATTCTAACAATGACGTAGCAGGAATGGAATACATGTAACACAGAACACATTTTTTTGTGATTTGTACATATTCTAGTCCTTCTTTAAGCATTAGATAAACTACTTAAAAATTAGTGTTAGTCAGTCAGCTTGCTCGCGACAAGTATATTTTTTGTAAGACTCGTTATATTTTAATTCAGTCTCATTGCTAGTAAATATCTCAATATGTATTGTGGGGGGAGGGGATTTGATGGAAGGACTAGTGAAAATTCAGCAGGACGAGTATATCTAACAATTGAATAATCCTTCTGCATAAATTCAAATTTATGTACTTTTCTAGTCTTAAGATACTAATTTCATTGAAATATTTGAACATTTGAATATTTCTAAATTCACAATATTATTCAGACTTGCTGGTAATTTCCAAAGCAAGACTGGTCAAATTTCACAAATCAAGTCTCATCAGCTGGGATTGTCTTGATGTAAAAGAATCAGTGATTGTTATAGTATATCCATTTGTAGAAAATTATAGACTATGACAGAGGAATCACCACAGTGTGGTTAAAAGGGAGATTCATTGATATGTATTGCTAACTAATGGCATGACTCAATAATGGTTCATTTTTCTCACTCAGAGATTCAATGTATAGAAAAGTTCAAACACAACAGATATGTAATAAACAAAAACCATTATGGCATTCTCCTCAAGATGGGTGACTGAAATCAGACTAAGCATTATTAAACAATAAGCAGGCAAAATATAAACCAAGCAGGTTACCTCCCTTACACTTCTGTATACATGTACTGGATGAGAAGCACTTGCAGATTGCAATACCAGATTTTTATTACTATATATATATATATATATATATATATATATATATATATATATATATATATATATATATATATATATATATATATAATTTATTTTGTTACTTTTAATGCCATTTGTAACACATTATTAGCTCTGGCATGCTATTTAACACAGTTTTAGCTCTGTCATACTACTTAACACATTGTTAGCTCTGTCATACTACTTAACACATTGTTAGCTCTATCATGCTATTTAACACATTATTAGCTCTGTCATGCTATTTAACACATTATTAGCTCTGTCATGCTATTTAACACATTGTTAGCTCTATCATGCTACTTAACACATTGTTAGCTCTATCATGCTATTTAACACATTTTAGCTCTGTCATGCTATTTAACACATTGTTAGCTCTACCATGCTATTTAACACATTGTTAACTCTATCATGCTATTTAACACATTGTTAGCTCTGTCATGCTATTTAACACATTGTTAGCTCTGTCATGCTATTTAACACATTGTTAGCTCTGTCATGCTATTTAACACATTGTTAGCTCTGTCATGCTATTTAACACATTGTTAGCTCTATCATGCTATTTAACACATTGTTAGCTCTGTCATGCTATTTAACACATTGTTAGCTCTGTCATGCTATTTAACACATTGTTAGCTCTGTCATGCTATTTAACACATTGTTAGCTCTGTCATGCTATTTAACACATTGTTAGCTCTGTCATGCTATTTAACACATTGTTAGCTCTGTCATGCTATTTAACACATTGTTAGCTCTGTCATGCTATTTAACACATTGTTAGCTCTGTCATGCTATTTAACACATTGTTAGCTCTGTCATGCTATTGATCACATTGTTAGCTCTATCATGCTATTGAACACATTGTTAGCTCTGTCATGCTATTTAACACATTGTTAGCTCTGTCATGCTACTGAACACATTGTTAGCTCTGTCATGCTACTGAACACATTGTTAGCTCTGTCATGCTACTGAACACATTGTTAGCTCTGTCATGCTACTTAACACATTGTTAGCTCTGTCATGCTACTTAACACATTGTTAGCTATGTCATGCTATTTAACACATTGTTAGCTATATCATGCTATTTAACACATTGTTAGCTCTATCATGCTATTTAACACATTGTTAGCTATATCATGCTATTTAACACATTGTTAGCTCTATCATGCTATTTAACACATTGTTAGCTCTATCATGCTATTTAACACATTGTTAGCTCTATCATGCTACTTAACACATTATTAGCTCTGTCATGCTATTTAACACATTGTTAGCTCTACCATGCTATTTAACACATTGTTAACTCTATCATGCTATTTAACACATTGTTAGCTCTGTCATGCTATTTAACACATTATTAGCTCTGTCATGCTATTTAACACATTGTTAGCTCTATCATGCTATTTAACACATTATTAGCTATATCATGCTATTTAACACATTGTTAGCTAAATCAGCTAAACAGCAAATGGGAGCTCATGCCTTTCCCTAGAAAGCACCAAGGCAGCTGACCCAGACTGACCTGTGTCCTGAAAGTTTGATACAGTAACTTCACCAGTTGCTTGAAGTACCACAAAGCTTTAGTGCTGAAGAAAGAAAAGTTTGATTAAATAATTTGCCAGGTATTTTGAACAAGTCTTTTAAAAAGAATCATTGCTTCTTTCTTAGTTTTGAAAGACATTTGCTTATTAAAAAGCTGATGTTTGTTAATCTGATTATTACTGGACCATCAACAGTAAGGCCATTCCATTTTTGTCCAAGGTAAAACAGTAGCCAACTGTTTGCTCAGCCACCTAGCAAATCCAAACACCAAACAGTGTTATGGTCTAAAGGTGTTTCTCCCCAGTATTTATAAATATGGTTATTACACATGTAAATGCACAACACCTATCAACTATTGCTTATATCAAATTATCAAAACCCACATTAAGATTCTGTACTTGGAATAAATTATTCACTTGCTCTTTTGCTATACTATGGAATAAATTCTCTAAAGCAATTAGACCAGAAACAACTAAAACAAAATGGTATAACTAATATCTCAAAAAGGCAGTTTTGATTCTAAATATTGAAATACATGCACAGCAATGTATTCAGTTAATACATTTTATCTAAACTTTGTGCTTTTGTACTTGATGCATTTAAACATGCATTACTATTTTTGATTTTTTGGCAATCTGTTTTTTTCCATGTATTTATGATAGTTTGTTCATCTTGTGGTCATGGGGGTTAAGAATATTATATTATACTGAGTTACATTCATTAAATAAAGTATTTACTAATATTATTATTATTATTATTATTATTATTATTATTATTATTATTATTATTATTATTATTGGGTTACTAATTGACTTAAAGTACAGAAATCAATAGAGGGGTAAATTAATGGTAGAAGGAGTGAAAAAGTGATGGTGTTTGTTTGGGTTTATTAAAGAGTAACTGTAAAAAAAAACTCCAGGGTTTATTTTTTCAAATGTACTGTGAAACCACTTTTGAAAATGATGGGTGGGGTTCACAAAGTTTCATGGGGCTATTGTTCAAAATAATGGGTGGGGTCCACAAAGTGTCATGGAGGCTTTTGTTCAATATCCAACTAAATCAGGTAACTGAGTAAAATATTGAAAATGTAATCTCTTAGCAACAGAAAGTTTAACTGTGAACTTCAGGGATGAAGTTACCAACTTGATGCATATTAAAAAAAATTGATTACCTGTGTTGCCCCCTCAAAAAAATTAATGATACTGTCCTTTATAATGTAAATTAAACTCTTAACATAGATCAATACATTTTTAATTTACTTGGATTATGAGTAGGTATCCTACAGACTAGTAATCTACTTGTACATTGAGAATCCAGTGTAAAAAAGACTTGTAATCTTTCAGTCAGGCAATGACAATCACTAGCATCATTTCCTCTCCTCTAAACTACCATTGGTTTTGAAAGGTGTGGTCCATGTTTAATACTGTGTTATTTTATTTATTTTTGCCTCTCTTATGTCTTTACATCTGTCTTTGTTCATCCCATTGTTCTCTTTTTTAGTTAGTCCCCTTGTTCTCTGTCTTTGTTAGTCTCCTTGTTCTGACTCCTTTAACTGATAGAGGAAACAATATTCAAGTCATTTCATTATCTGCCTTTGGGTTTACTGATATGTCCATTGTTCTTATCATGTTTTAGTCTTATCTTAGTTGCAATGGGTCTTAACTATTCTTTTTTATGCACTCATGTGATGCACAGGCATAATGAAATAGAACCTGTGCTTCATGAACCACTTTGTCACCATCATCTTCATGTGTGCTGGCATGCATTGGAGTGGTCTGGATGTATACATTTAGCATTGCTGGGTTCTCTCTTAGCATAGCCATATCACATGCTAAGCTGACCTTTTCCTGAATAGCCCCTATTTGTTGCTTTAGTTCCTTTCTTTGGGCCTTCAGGTTCTTAGGTGTCATCAAGTTTCTATCAGCATGTAATTCTTGATAGTGATAATGGGGTGTTTCATCTTCTGCATTGTGCTTGCTCCCAATTCTCCAGGTCAGATTCTTTCTCCTTGCCTTGGGCAGATGGAGCTGAAAGCAGTTTGGACATTGTCTGGCTTGTATCTATCAATGCATGTCCAGATGTCACAAAGACTAGAGGTGTAAGCAATCTGGACATTATCTGGCTTGTATCTATCAATGCATGTCCAGATGTCACAAAGACTAGGGGTGTAAGGAATTTGGACATTGTCTGGCTGGTATCTATCAATGCATGTCCTGATGTCACAAAGACTAGAGGTGTAAGGAATTTGGACATTGTCTGGCTTGTATCTATCAATGCATGTCAAGATGTCACAAAGACTAGAGGTGTAAGCAATCTGGACATTGTCTGGCTTGTATCTATCAATGCATGTCCAGATGTCATAAAGACTAGAGGTGTAAGGAATCTGGACATTGTCTGGATTGTATATATCAATGCATGTCGAGATGTCACAATGAATACTGCCCTGTCCAGGGAGAGGAGTTTAGTGGGAGATGGCTGTGCAGATACAATAGTCACCATGAGATGTAGAGTTGTCATTGTCAGCATCAACTGTTAGACTTTAGACTGTCTTAATTTTTCTTTAATATGTACGATGTAATTACCGTTTGTGTGGTATGTTTGCATGTATGTCACATATCTGTAGTGAATCCAGAAACATTGACAGAGCTGGACCCATGAAATATTACTTGGAATATGGAACAGGTCCGATTGTCCTGCCCATTTTTCTGTGATCAATTCAGGTTAAAATAAAAAATAAGAAAAACCACAACATTTTTTTCAACATTTGCTGTAATGATACTGCATGGATAAGCATGTTAGTCCTACTTTAAGGAGAACATTTTTGGATGACTGAGGCTAAAATAAATTCTTTTGCCACCCAAAACATAATTGTTCAAGATATGCAAAGGTTTATGCATGTATCTTTCTCAGCACAATGTCAGCATGATATAAGTGGGACACTGTGACCTATATTTAATGTTCCATAGATGTTTTTTCCAGTTTATGTTACATCATTTTTGAATTATAGCCCAGTCATGCAACTATGTGTTTTTGAATGCACTTTGGGGAGTAACAACATGAATGCTTTTAGATTAGGTCACTGTGATTTATATTTTATTTCTCAGTGGGATGCCTCTTGGAGAGTGCACCACCCTTCCATCCAAAACAGTGAACTATAAAAGTTAAGGCTAGGCAAGTTTTAATATGCAACTTAAATTATTTCTTGTTTGCACAAGTAGCATACAATTATTAATCTTGAAACAAATCAAATATTCACTGGGTCAAGTAATTATTAATCTTGGAACAAAAAAAAATATTCACTAGTTCATGTAATTATTAATTTCAGAAAAAATAAAATATTCACAGTATCATGTAAGCAAAGGGTCAAATATTAGGGGTGGAGGTCAACGGCTTGATCATCATTGCAGACCAAACATTCAAACCATCACATTTCCATTTTAGGTAGTTTAGTCAAGAAATGGTCCATATCTGGTGACACTACCTTCTTACAGTTGGAGGATGAGCCGAAAATCTTCTCTCACCAGCCGTGCCTTAGACAAACTGAGTGCTCTCAGGTAAGTGTTGACCTTTACACTTGTTTGTTGACCTTCACACTTGTTTGTTGACCTTTACACTCGTTTTTTTGAAATTATATAAATAATTCCAAATCAAAGTTTGCTTAAATTCATAGTGTTTTCTGCATGTTGCAAAACTGAGGGATTCCTGATAATCATTAACAAAAATTCACAAATCCCTTCTTCAAAACAAGTCAGTGCACTAAAATAACCTTTAGATGTTTTTGGTATGAGATGCAAAAACCTGGAACCATATTTTGCATCTGTGATTTCTAAAATAAAAGTCATTAGGTGAAGAGATTCTTTTGAAAAAAAAAATAAAATCTCATTTTGGTATCTAGAAACAGTTGCATACAAGTGATAACCCCACAAATACAGAATTATCTTAACAATTTGATTTGAATTGAAAGCTTGTGGTCAATCAATTTGAATCCAACTATTTCAGACTCTTCCCTAAAGCATTTTAGCATTAATTTATTACCATGCAGATAGTCTTTTCTGTTCTGGCGACATGGTGGCTGTGCAAACAATCTTATCAATAGTAGACACTATCATCCTAATGAATAGACATGTCCTTAAAAATGGTATTCTAGCTACAAGCATCTGTTGTCCAGAAGCTAAAATGGATGCCTCTAGATGCTGACAATGCCATCAGACATTTCTTCAGTCCAGTAAAAGGCATTAAAGTGATTACAGTAAATATATGAAGCAAGGAGACACTGTTATCTATGCACAGGTGATTGAAACAATTCATGTGGAGTCTTTGTGTTTGCAAGGTTATAGTTTTCCCCTTTTTCCAGGCTTGTTGTAAGCAGTCAAGTCGTGTCTGTTTGACTTTCATTCACTATACACATTTAAAACAAATGAAACAACCAAAAGATAAACCAAAAACTGAACTCTAAATGATGATTATCTGCATTGTTAATAAACATGCTTTTAGCTTGAAGCTTACTCTATAGTGGAGTAATTTGTACCCCTCTATAACAATGCTCAGCGATGCATGAAATGTTCACTGAGACAGGCCTAGGGTACATACAACTTATCACCCCCACCACAAATACTAATCAGCAACCATGAGCAAGTAGGCCCAAGAAAATCCAGTATAAATTATAGACAGGCCTAGTACTTAGACTATGCTGTCTTTTTCGAGCACTACTCCCAGCAGGGTGGGCACTATCTTGTGTTCATAGAAAAGGAAAACTCGGGATGGATAAAACTTAAAACTTGTACATGTGGAAATTTGACCCCGTGCTAATTTTCTTACTGGCGTATCTACTTAGAACTTATATGAACGTAAAGCATATACTCTATGAATAAAGTACCTTACACAATATAATGACTAATTTTAATGGAAGTTTCTACCTTGCTTTTCGTCTTCTCATCGTCTTCTCATCTTGTATCCAGTTTGTGTGATGTAGACATCCGCTGTTTCCGGTATGTGAAGCAGTGACGCGTGGCAATGTACCCAAACACAATACACCATAATTATAAGTTTCACTTTGTATATGCGTAAATATGTTGTTTAGTTCTTTTAAACCATGTTGTACAGATATAAACAATATTGTTTTCAAAAACCCTATTAAATAAATTTGAATCGTTCTTCTCTGTGACAAACTTTTTACAATTTACATTGAAAAGATTAGGTAAACGTCTGCTACAACAGTGGATTTCCGTTTGAATGGGTTTGGATAGACGATAGGGGCCATAGTGCATCTGGAATATTTGTGAATAACAACGTTAACAGCCTTTATATTTTCCGTTGGAAAAGAGTATTCATTTTGAAATAAAATCGTTAGTAAGAACAGCAGAATCCTCAGAGTTGTTTGACAAATCTCTCTCTCTCTCTCTCTCTCTCTCTCTCTCTCACACACACACACACACACACACACACACACACACACACACACACACACACACACATGCTCATGTTCCAAGCCGTATTAAGTCTAGGGGGAGGAGGGCAAAATTTTAAAAGAGCCTTGGGTTTCTTCGTAAGCGCGTCAGATCAAATTATGTGTATGTTTACTCAAAGAGTGCATATTAGCCGATAAACGTGATCAAGAATAAAACAATGGTCAAATTTCAAGTGACTAGTGACTGTACGTGTATATGGGTTTTGTTTTTAAACGTAGCGACCCCCACCTTTTTCCCCAATAGGGCCCAGTGTTCTACACTTAAAACTAGACCAACAAGTAGGTCTCTTTTTTTATGCAGTCAGATAATAAAAAAAGCAGAGACCTACTTGTTGGTCTACACTTTAAACTAAATCTGTGTTGGGTTTCGTTGCAAAGGCGTAACTGTATCCACATTCGTAGAATACAATACAGAGAAACTGTGAACTCCTACTTGGATTAAAATCATGTCTCCACGGTCCTACGTGAAGGACAGTGAATATCTAATTTTAATCGGCCGGTGGGGAAAATGGCCTACAGATATCACTCATTCCGTATTATTATGCAAATGAGGTTCCCAGTACACAGTTATTCAGCCGACTGGAAAAGTAGATTCATATTACATTCTTAGTAAATCATACTGCTTTTTATATTGCATTGTTACATTATTACGACTCTATGGTTTTAAACTGAGCAATAGAAAAGAGCGAAAAATAGAAAGTTTTGTAAAATTCAACAAATATTTTATTTTTTCTAGAATACAAAATTAAAATTTATGCGAATTAAATCTCAAAATAGTCCAAACAGTTATATCAGGAGCCCTAATGAATAAAGGTCTAATTAAATTTCACTTGTGTTCGATTTAAGATCCAACGTTGAATGTGTTGATGTGCCGGTAGTGGCATGTGACGTAGTGATGTTGCAACAATCTTTGGATGAATCACAGTTATATAATCCAATATGCCCTTGTTTGAATTCACTATAATTCCAAGTCAATAATTCTGTCCAAGAATATTATTTAAGAGCACTTTGTATTTCCTATGAATGAATAATTTGATAAAATAACTTCAACCAAACAAACACTAAACACAACAGCACAAAAATTTCTGCATGATCTCTATGGAGAAATGACCATACTTATTTTAGTGTGTATGAGAGAGAGAGAGAGAGAGAGAGAGAGAGAGAGAGAGAGAGAGAGAGAGAGAGAGAGAGAGAGAGAGAGAGAGAGAGAGAGAGAGAGAGAGAGAGAGAGAGAGAGAGAGAGTTTGGTAAAAAAATGTCTGGTTTCCGAATAGCTTGAATAAAATATTGTTTCTGTTATTTGTAGAAAGAAATAACTTTTATAACCATTCTTTTAGTTGCCAAAATAAATATTTTAGATAAACAGAAACAAAAACCATTGTTAGAAAAAATGTTCTAGGCGCCTATTCGACCATCTCCTCAGAAAATTATATGCTCGACCACTTAGAATAGTGCAGATCATAAATCCTTTTAATGTGTAGTCCATTCCATCTAGTGTACGTTGTGTTTAGGGCATCTCAAAACAACAGTGGCTACACGGTGCCTGTCATGCTCATCAAGTATATATGTTGTATATTTTTGAATATGTTCTGCATTATTAGAATTTAACTAACTACATTGTTCTTATCACTTGTACCATTAATACAGTGATTTTGCGGGTCGTAATAAAACAACCAAGTATATGTAGTGATAAAGCCGATGATAATTTGACTGTCATCACTTACGTACGCAGCAAAATTTTGCAATTATGCGGCGGAAATTCTGCTTAATAATAATAATAATAATAATAATAATAATAATAATAATAATAATAATAATAATAATAATACATTTGCATGAGGTTAACACGGTGTTTATAGAATAATCTCTTTTGAGCATCTCCATAGAGAAAAGAAATGCAGAAAAAAAGATCGGACTTTTTGTTAAAACCCACACATAATTTTAAAAATTCGTCATTTAATAACGTTCTCTTACTGTTTCTATTTCTCGCACACACACACACGCACACACACGGAACATTAACTTAGAAGAACTTTGAAATAGATGCTTTGCGAAAGGTACGTTGTCAGACATTCTTTCTTAAATTGTTAAATATAACTTTCAACTCTCAAATCATTTGTTAGTGAATTCCATAATTGTACATTTATTCAGCATTGGGCCACGCACATCCTAGGGCCGGGCCTGCATTTATTGAACAAAGTCAAAATCGTTCGGTTCCAGTGATACCAAATGGCGTTAATAATCAATATCAAGTTCATGCAGGTATTCAGGCGACATAAATATGTCTGTGGTAGGAGCATCAATTTGTGACAGTGACAATTTAATAATTAAAGAAATCAAAGAAGTTTTTGAGGGGACGATCGTTGTTGTTGTAGGGTTTAACACCATTTTCAGCCCAAGATAGGCGATCGTCTTCCAACTTGACGAACAAACAAAACAACTACAGAGTCAGTTTTCTTATTTAAACAACTGCATATCTAGTGCATTGACCTTGGTATAATCAATTGTTGTTGGGCTTAACGCCATTTTCAGCACACGATTCATGGCGGCCAGTATTAATGGTGGAGGAAGAAACCGGGAAATCACCGGAAAGAACCACCGACCCACGAGAAGCAACTGGCAAGCTTTCTCACTTATCCACATTCGCCGAATCTTAGACCCGAACCCACGCAGACAGAGGTGAGATGGCAGTGATCCGTAACGGACAGCGCTTTAGACCACTAGGCCACTCGAGGCCTCGTAATATAACGTGCTGCTCCGTTTAACACGTGTCGTTGGAAGTTTTTAATCAATTCCTTTGTTGCATAAATAGCTCCAAATTGTACCACATAGTCCGATGTACGATAAAACCATTATAGAATAAATAATTTACGATTTTTGGTGGAGCTGAGTACTGGGCCGTAAAGAGCAAACACAGGCCTTGGGGTAAAAAAACACCCCGTCCTTTCCTAGGTCTTGTTCAAACAAAAATGTTTCTTTTATAAAATTAAAATGTGTTGTTCAGCCTGGGTCCCTTTACGGCTTCTGGGATATATTCCCGCTTGCCTGCCCCATCTAGTGGGCCCCTGCTGGGTACGCGTAAAAATGTTGAACCGCGGTATTTTTTCAACTTTATGCGTACCACGGTATGCCGCCATTGTATTAAGGACCAGCAGTTCAATGTTCCGGGGCATGAGTATGACTTTTTTTTTTTATTGAAGGAGGGTATCATTTCCGTCCGACTTTAACCTAAAAAAATATCTTGCTCTCATTTGTAACAAAATAGCACCATATTTATCCATGATATAATTAGGAAATAAAGATTTCATTATTTTCAGATGAAAGAAAAGTCTGAGTAGAACTCCCCGTCCATGTTAAAGGACTGAATAGTACCTTACCGTAGATAAATTTGCTTTGTTTATGTCAATTATTGTTATAAGCTGCAATGTACAACCTGTAACTAAATTGTTATGATTAAGCTTTCACAATTGATGATAAGGTGAAAGATACCGTGCTTATGTTAGAAAGCCTAATGGCGACAAATTTAAGTGTTGATACTGCAACACTTGATATAATAGGCAGAAAAAGTTTGAGTGGGATGCCAACACCCGAGCAAGATATTTATCAGAGAGGGCCATTAAACATTAAACACATTTACTCAACCAAACGAAAAAAAATATTTATTGGACTTGAGAGAAATCACGTCAAATTTGGACAGAAACCATGTACTTACCTGAAAGTAATAGGCTGATTCTGTCTTACAAAGGAATACATATGCTTAACACATTTATACACGCTAGTAAGTAACTTAAACATGACATATTTTTGTTTTTTGTTTGTTTTAATATGGAACAAAAGTTTCAAAGTTTATCGCGTTGGAATTGTCATACATTCCTTACTGACAGAAAATACTGACGTCCTGGTACAGTGAAAAAATAACGTGGTACGTACCACAGGGGAACCCCCCCCAATGGTATAGTGGAAATACTGCGTACTTTAGCCAGTTTTTGGGAAAGGCAGGTCTTAATTCAATATAACAGCAAGACTGGATGAAATACTATAGTTATCCGACCCCACCTACACTAGCTTGTACTTTTTTACCGATTTAAAAAGGAAGTTTCAAGGAGATTAAACAAATGCACAAAACTTACTTTATTCATTGATTTAAATTAAATCAGCGAATGAAATGAATACGTTTTGTTCATTTATACAAAAAGATATTCTTTGATGCTTTCCGTTTTTAAAATCGTTACCGGGGTACAAGCAACTGGGGTAGGTGGGTGGGTGGTGTAAGCAGAAACTAAAGATCTTAATTTTGAATATGAATTGACAAGTCAAAACTCCATCCATACAGTTCTAAAAGCTTTTCACTGTATCTATAATATAAATTAACTCACTAAGTGAATATTCCTTTGGGCAGCATTGATTCTGAATATATCTACAGAACAAGTTAATTTGTTAAGTCTTCGGGTTGATTCTTAAATACATGAAGTTAGGTGGATACAAGTTATTCACATAACTCAAATCAGGCTTTAGAGCGGTTTTATTGTGCTAAAGGTTGCTCGAGGAAGTTTACAATGTTGTCGTCTGCATGTATTACAGCCACTAGAGTTAATCGTTCGAGATAGTTCACTGGCATATAAGTATAACGAGGTTTGGGTATACAATACTAATTGGCTCATGTATCGGTTTATTATAGTTACAAATGATGTTTAATCATTAAACTTGAGAGGAAAAATATTTTACTTCAAAATTTCAGGTAAGTTAGACAAATTTGCTAATTCTCGAGTAATACAACCCTTAGGGATGAACCAGTTAGTTGGAGGGGAAGTTTCGTTGGGATTTTCATTCGAATTACGAAATATTTTTCGGGGTGGTGGTGAATGTGTGCAGGTGGGTGGGTGGGTTCTTTTACATGAAAATAATTTGTCATCAACCTATATAATGCATGTAATTGGTTATTTTCCCCAAACATAAGTCAGAGCAGGAATATTTTTGGTAGCTATTTTCCTTCAGAAATAATCCCCTCCCCCGGATATCTTTTCTAGCCTAGGTTCGTAAATGATAACCTATGTACATTACCTATCTACATATCTATTTATCGGGACCATGACTAGTGAAGATGCCCCCAAGAAGGTCGGTCAGTTTGTCCCTGCTGCATGGATTTGACTCATTTTATGCTGAGTCAAACCTAGGACGTAATACGTAATTTAGACTATTTAATTCTAACCCCAAAGTCTAATAATCTTTATTCAAAGTCGTTGCATGTGTTTAAAAGTTAGAAAACACAGGTCCTGTTATTCTTTTACTATCGACTATTTAAAACCACAATTTAATTAGATATTCAGGATTATTCACTTCAACAAGACAAATTACAAATGTATTCAATCGATCACACAGTCACACATAAATATACATGATTCAACATGCTATGCACATGGATATACGGCAGTCTGTTCATCTGTGAATACAAGATCATAATTGTGCAGGGTGTCCAAGTGGACTTAGGCCCTCGTCTTCATAGGTCACTCACACGTTTCATTTATGTGGTTGAGTGGTCTAAAGCTTATAACTATCACTATCCACACGGGTTCGAGCCTGAACACTTTCAATGTGAGTTTGTGAGAAAGCTTCTTTGTACGTTTCCGCGGTTAGTTGGTTCTCGCCAGGTTCTTCCTTCACCAGTTATACTGACCGACATATTTAGCCTATCGTATGCTGAAAAATGGCGTTAAACCTACAACAACAAAATTAAACAAACAAAACTTTACAATTCATGTACACTTCATTTGAAGCCTGATGGATTTCGGCATATGTTTTTTCACCATATTACCTCAGTCCTTGAGAGTGATAATTGTAATGCAACTACCTCAAAATGAGATACATAATACAGTACTCCTTGATATAATGCTGCACATGGAAGGGATAAAATATACTGCTTTATAATGAGACTGTCTTATAATAAAATAAAGTTTATGTATAATTTCACAATTACATAATATAATGTGGGTTCGGCCGTTGTGAGTATGTGAAAAAGCCTGTTAGTAGCTTCTTGTAGGTAGGTGTTTCTTTACAGGGCTTTCCCGGGTTCTTCCTCCAATATTTATACTGGCCGCTATGTATATAGCCTATCTTGTGCTGAAAAATGACGTTACATTTTACAACAACAAAAACAACAACATAATGAAATACGATTCATATCAATACATGCCTTAAAACTGGAATGGTAAAGTAATGAAGGATTTTTTTTGTAAGAGTTTGCTTTAATGTTTACACTAGTTATTAAACATTTAATAATGAGTTATGTAATCACTGATTACACTCAGGTCTTATCTGTAAGCAAATTTAGTTTTATTTTTTTTAAATGATGAAAATTACTTAAATTTCATTAAATATATCATTCACTGGCTCTGGGACAGAATATTCTGTATCTTGCATGTCTTAATAAGGAACTAATGGAGGAAGTAGTTTTTATCTCAGTGGTTAGCATGCTAGACTCTTACCAAAAGGGTGAATGTTCAAATCCTACCATTAGATCAGCTAGTTGGTTACCATGTTGAGTCTTTGGGGAGGGCATTGTTTCCAAGTGACTCTAAATGACCTACTTATGTTTATGTTCTGTAAAACAACCAGCCATTTTATCTACAGTAACTCTCATTTTCTTGTGGACAAATATTTCAGGTTGGGAGTGAACTGGAATGATCAAACTCAACCGATTTCGGACATATGGGGCTTAGAGTTTTCATTAGTATGCAGATAATAGAGAGCCGTGGCTACTGTATTTTTATGTGGTTAGATGTAGACTGGCCAAACTGTTTCATTTGTATAATGTTTCTTCAGGAGTTTATCATTGGCCCCTGATACCAGTCACTGACTCTTTTGTAGCAATACCCAGCTGAACAGAGGTTAGAAAGTTTGGTTTCTCAGTATGGTAAAGATACTAGGTATACAGCAGGAATCAACTCTCAAGAGTCCAAAGTGGACACAAGATTGCTCACTTACACGGACCTTAGAGTTTGAGTCAGGAACAACCTTGAATAAAAATGATCTCCATTTTTTAAAATTCAGACCGCATAGCAGCTGTATTTGAAGGAAGATTAGAATCACTTTTAGATTTGAAGATATTGTCTTCAAATGTTATCAGATATGGTCAGAATCTTTATATTACATATATTTAATATGTGATTGACATCTTTAAAGTAGAAAAACTTGTATCACAGAACTGCTTGTCGAGCAAGAGTCAGCATTGACCATGTAGTTTGCTATAAGTTGTTTCAAGATTTTAATTGTGATTTTTGGTCTTATTCTGTTGGAACAGTATATCTTGTGCAAAAGTGTTGATTTTTATTAATTTAAAAGCATTTGTAGAGGTTGTCATGGTAACGACATAAAATCAGACAAGAGATATAGAAGACTGAGAAACAAGAATATGCTTATTCCAGCCTCAGTAACGATAATATTTACTTATATAACGTAGCTGACGTGATCGTTGAAGGTATAATGTTGTAAACATTGAACACACTAATGAGGTACTAAAGGAGACTTGTATATACAGTATTGTGATAGTGTCAGTCAATAATGTAATATTAGCAATTACAGCAGAAACATGTTGCTGAATATTTGCGAATTAACAAATTAGAATGAAAAGAAAGAAAGAACAAATGGTGTTGTTCAATAATGGACTTTTACCTTCAGTTTAAGTTATATATATATATATATATATATATATATATATATATATATATATATATATATATATATATATATATATATATATATATATATATATATATATATATATATATATATAGCAGCTTAGGTTGAAGATATGGGTAATGATGAAGAAAATCTCTAGGTTTTGATTATGTACTTTTTGACAGTACTGGAATGTTGACTTTGAGATGCCTTCTGGGTTACATTGTTGGAAGGTATTTTTGCCATATAATGCCATGGGAAGGTGTTTTTGCCATATGCCATGACCATTGGAAGGTGTTTTGCCATATAATGCAATGGGAAGTTGCTTTTGCCATATGTCTTGGGGAGGTGTTTTTGTGGTATAATGCCATGGGAAGTTCCTTTTTGCCATATAATGCCTTGGGAAGGTATTTTTGTCATATAATGCCATGGAAAGGTGTTTTTGCCATATAATGCCATGGGAAGATGTTTTTTTCGTATAATGCCATGGGAAGGTGTTTTTGCCATATAATGCCATGGGAAGGTGTTTTTGCAATATAATGCCATGGGAAGGTGTTTTTGTCATATAATGCCATGGGAAGGTGTTTTTGTCATATAATGCCATGGGAAGGTGTTTTTGACATATAAATCCATGGGAAGGTGTTTTTGTCATATAATGCCATGGGAAGGTGTTTTTGCCATATAAATCCATGGGAAGGTGTTTTTGCCATATAATGCCATGGGAAGGTGTTTTTGTCATATAATGCCATGCTTTCATCATACTGATGCTTGTGGGAATTATCTACTGTTAGACATTTAGTTAAGTGGCAAGAAACCCTGTATCAAAGAAAGGTGCCTTTTCTTTTCCAAAATACCATGCAGAGAGTGGAAACTTCCCCCAGTACATGGGAATACCATTTCATGTTCTCTTCCAACAAATGGTTAGCATTATACCAGCCAGTGATGCAGATGGAATTGTTAGGAAACTGCCAACTCCTTGCTGCCACCAGGACTTTACCCTCTGTTGCCAGTGGTCAGTGTGCTGACCATGTAGCTGCCATCTTTTTTATGTGGTTCACCTAGTACTTAGCTAGAAATTCCACTGTGCAATTAGCCTTTACATCAGATCAATGGTATGGTATAATTTGTTTGCTTGGGACTCTGTATTATCAGACCGATCAGAGCCTCTTTTTGTGAGACACTATAGTTAATTTTCCACTTCATGACATTTCTGTTGTCCAAGGTGGTGACAGTTCCAGTTTTGGCTCAGGAAGACCTCTAATAAATACAGAAATTTGCCCTGTCAGCATTACATTATCCTAAAACTGATTTATATTAGTGTTACAACACTCATTTCTGGTTCTCACAAACTCTAGTAAATTGTTGTATAGATGCCTGTCTACTTAAAACATCTTTTATGAGCAGGTGTCCCTGGTTCATGAACTTTGGCACATTCACACCTATCATATGGAGAAGGAAGATAATTTATTTCATGTACAGTGATAACATTTATTTCACTACAGTGATAACCAACACAGCTTATGTTATTCCTTAATTGGAACTCAACAATAAGCTAATTTATGCATGGGCAGTCAGAATAGTTTTTGCATATTTCTTGGTTTTGATAGCAGAACAACAGGTTAGACATTAATAGGGAAAGTTATATCAAAATTTAATTCTTAAGCTCCATTTCTAAAGCAGCATTACAAAAAACTAATACTTAATAATTCATTCATTTGGAAAAGTATAGTTTTTTCTGTAAGTACCTTCATTTTAACATGGTCTCATTTACAAAGTCCTTCATCATAATATTGGTCCCAGTTACAAGGTCCTTAAGTATAACATGGTCCTGATTACATGGTGTATCATTATAACATGGTCCCAGTTACAAGGTCCTTCATTATAACATGGTCCTGATTATATGGTCCTTCCATATAACATGGTCTCATTTACAAGGTCCTTCAGTATAGCATGGTCCTTTATTTTAACATGGTCCTGATTATATGGTCTTTCATTATAACATGGTCTCAGTAACAAGGTCCTTCATTATAATATGGTCTGATTATATGGTCCTTCCATATAACATGGTCCCAGTTACAAGGTCCTTCATTATAACATGGTCCTTATTGCATGATTCTTCCATATAACATGGTCCCAGTTACAAGGTCCTTCATTTTAACATGGTCCTGATTACATGATCCTTCCATATAACATTGTCCCAGTTACAAGGTCCTTCATTTTAACATGGTCCTGATTACATGGTCTTTCATTATAACATGGTCTCATTTGCAATGTCCTTCATTATAAAAAAATCCTGATTATATGGTCCTTCATTTTGACATGTCCTCATTACAAGGTCCTTCATCATAAAATGGTCCCAGTTGTAAGGCAAATATCGTCATATATCCCATTTCATTAATTTGTAGTAAAATCACATGAATCATATATTTCATTATAAGGCAATTTAACTATAAGATATTTTCTTTGATTGCCATACACAGCATTATCATGTATCATGTATTTCATTATAAGGCAGTCTCATTATTAGGTGTTATATTCTATGACTGCCATGGACAATGTAATAATTACATGGACTTCGTTACAAGGCAGTCTCATTATTAGGTGTTATATTCTATGACTGCCATGAACAATGTTATAATTACATGGACTTCGTTACAAGGCAGTCTCATTATTAGGTGTTGTATTATATGACTGCCATGGACAATGTTATAATTACATGTATTTCATTATAAGGCAGTCTCATTATTAGGTGTTATATTCTATGACTGCCATGGACAATGTTATAATTACATGCACTTCATTACATGGCAGTTTTATTATTAGGTGTTGTATTCTATGACTGACATGGACAATGTTATAATTACATGGACTTCGTTACAAGGCAGTCTCATTATTAGGTGTTGTATTATATGACTGCCATGGACAATGTTATATTTACATGTACTTAATTACAAGACAGTCTTGTTATTAGGTTTTAAATTCTATGACTGCCATGAACAGTGTTATAATTACATGTTTTTCATTTCAAGGCAGTCTCATTATTAGGTGTTATATTCTATGACTGCCATGAACAATGTTATAATTACATGAATTTCGTTACAAGGCAGTCTCATTATTTGGTGTTATATATGACTGCCATGGACAATGTTATAATGATATGTAATTCATTACAAGGCAGTCTCATTATTAGGTGTTATATTCTATGACTGCCATGGACAATGTTATAATTACATGGACTTCGTTACAAGGCAGTCTCATTATTAGGTGTTGTATTATATGACTGCCATGGACAATATTATAATTACATGTATTTCATTACAAGGCAATCTCATTATTAGGTGTTATATTCTATGACTGCCATGGACAATATTATAATTACATGTACTTAATTACAAGACAGCCTCATTATTAGGTGTTATATTCTATGACTGCCATGGACAATGCTATAATTACGTGTACTTCATTACAAGGCAATCTCATTATTAGGTGTTATATTCTATGACTGCCATGGACAATGTTATAATTACATGCACTTCATTTCAAGGCATTCTCATTATTAGTTGTTGTATTTTATGACTGCCATGGACAATATTTTATCATGAGAATCTTATAATTATACACACATCAGGTTAGACATATATCACACCACTAAATTTATTTTATGACTGTTCATTTATGCCAAAAACAAGGTTATGTCCTCCAATAGAGTTCACATTGTCAACATCACCTTGGTAGAAGCTTGATGTTGCAATTATTTTGTTGTCTATGTACATGCATGTACATTGCATGACACTTCAGTTTCCTATTGTTGACACATAGTGACCTAACTTTTTTTGAGCAATATAGTCTCCGGTGCTGGGGAAAATCAATGATTGGATGAGAATGTTGTTATTGTTCAGTATTGGTGCCTCTAAAAAATGCTTTTGAATGTCTGACTTTATACAGGATTCAGATTTATTGGAGCCTTAGCATTTGGCCAGCAGTCACAGATCAGCAGGAAAATCAGGGTATTATAGTTCTATCTAGTTGTTATAGGCATTCATTGTGTATACTTGTGTTACATACATCTTGTCCAAAAGCTGTGACATGTATATATTTGTTATGACTGTTGTGGATTGCTAAGCTGGTAGCCTGTATAACTTAAACTATTGTACTGGTGTAACTATAGTGCTTTTATATTTAACCTTTTATATTTAACCAAATATATATGTCATTTATTTTAATTATGTTTACCTTTGTGGACAAGTTGCTAAAATTGTAGAGTTGTGTTTGAAAAAGCTTCAGGTAAGTAAAGTGCTTTCAGTCTACAATATCTGTCAACTGTGACCTACACATTTATAGCAATTGGGCTAGTTATGAAAATAAGTATTTATTGATTTAAATCACTATTACTGTTTATGTCACACCTTAATATCCTTCTATATAGGTGTGGCATAAATAAAAGATGCTTCCAAAATCGCCAAATAGGCATGTTGAATATTTTCATCAATTTCTTTAACTTCCCCTACCCTACTGTAACACACACACACACACACACACACACACACACACACACACACACACACACACACACACACAAACACACACACACACACACACAAATACACACTATGTGCAAACATCACCAAAGAATGCACACATATTATTCCACATCATGACACAGAATTGGGCAAGCTTAAAGATTTGTTTTTTTTCATATGTGGCCCATTGTGCTAGTTACTAGTATTTTGACCTTTTTTATTTGTGAGATGTTTTAATTTTAACTTTATGCACCCCACACTTTGTGCACCAGTTACAAACCATGCAGAGTTGATCTTGTAAATTTGTCCCCATTATGTTTGTATATTATGAGTCCAAAGTCTGTGCAGGCTTTGGAGAAACATCCATGCTTTCTTGCATGTCAGGCTGAGTACAAGCATTTAAAGCACAGTCATCAGCAAAGAGAAGGTGTGGGATAGTATCTTCCTGGACTTTGGTCTTAGCCTGCAGTCTTCTCAGGTTAAAGATGTTCCCATCTGTGCCAATGCTATTGGTGTACATTACAGTTAGCCTGCAGTCTTCTCAGGTTAAAGATGTTCCCATCTGTGCCAATGCTATTGGTGTACATTACAGTGATAGCTATTGGTATACATTACAGTGACAGCTATTGGTATACATTGTAGTGGCAACTATTGGTATACATTACAGTGACAGCTATTGGTATATATTACAGTGTCAACTATTGGTATACATTACAGTGACAGCTATTGGTATACATTACAGTGGTAGCTATTGGTATACATTACAGTGACAGCTATTGGTATACATGACAGTGACAGCTATTGGTATACATGACAGTGACAGCTATTGGTATACATTACAGTGGTAGCTATTTGGTATACATTACAGTGACAGCTATTGGTATACATTACAGTGACAGCTATTGGCATACATTACAGTGGCAGCTATTTGGTATACATTACAGTGGGAGCTATTGGTATACATTACAGTGACATCATTATATATATCTTTGGATGAAGTTAAATTTACTTTATTAGACATGAAGCTGATGCATAGCATGGCTGATTATCTCAGCTTTGAGCCGCATCTGTTAATACTTTACGTGTTTTAATCAATAGCTTTATGTGTTTTAATCAATAGCGCAAGCTTTTATGCTGATAATAAGGATGAGTCAAAATTCAGATAGAAGCCAAAGAGGAAAATATCAATCCAGTGCAGCTTTTTGTTCAACCACATTTGATCAATCCATATGAAAGAGCTCAAAGTTAAGGAGCAATATAAATTCCATTTGACTTAAATATTGCAACAACAAAAAAATCCCAGTGAAGTAGCTGACAGTCTAACCAGTTATAAAAGTTACAACAATGATAATACTGTTACAAAGCACGAATGGGTTTATTTATACAGTTTAGCATATTGTACAGCAAACTAAGCACAAAAAAGCTTTTAGCTCAATTCCTGGGACCCACACTTAAATGTTGGGTACAAACATTTTTACCCCCTCCCCAACCCTGATGGACTTTGTGTTAATTACATCATAACAGATATTCTGTACCATGTAGATGAAGACAGGTAGTTCTGAAAGCCTGCATCAGAAATGGACAGTAATCAATTTGTTTCAGGGTAAGAGTTACAAGTCATATATTTGGTCTTGCCTATTTGGCAACTGATATGAGATTGTGACATTTTGCCATCTTTGCATTGGGGGTAGTGGCCAAGATCAATCTCATAAAAAAAGCCTCTGCAACTGTAGTACTTGTTTCATTCTGTTTCTTTTTGCTTGGTTTCCTGCAGATACAATACAGCAGAAAAAATGGCAGCTAGTTTTGACTGCATATCATTTTTATGATTGTGGTGGTCACATTCAGTATTGGTGACTGGAATGTGTCTCTAGGTTTGGTCTCATTTGATTTGTGTTGCCTTTTGATTGCATGCTTGAGAAATAATTGAAGGTCATTATTCTTATTGGTATTATGTATTTTGTTCAGAATAATAAGTTGAATAATAATCACGCATATGCATGCATGCACACATGCTGCATTCACACACACAGAGTTGTCTGCAACTCAGGAACTTAATATCTTGTAGGAAACATTTTATTCTTTACAGCTTCTTAATAGTTATTACCTATAGTACATACATGCATACCAATAGTGTGGGACTAAGTTCATGCCCTGTCATATCATTGTACATACATACCTGTAGTGTGGGGACTGAGTTAACACCTTGTCACATCATTGTACATACATACCTGTAGTGTGAGGACTGAGTTAACACCTTGTCACATCATTGTACATATATACATGTAGTGTGAGGACTGAGTTAACACCTTGTCACATCATTGTACATATATACATGTAGTGTGGGGACTGAGTTAACACCTTGTCACATCATTGTACATACATACCTGTAGTGTGGGGACTGAGTTAACACCTTGTCACATCATTGTACATATATACATGTAGTGTGAGGACTGAGTTAACACCTTGTCACATCATTGTACATATATACATGTAGTGTGGGGACTGAGTTAACACCTTGTCACATCATTGTACATACATACCTGTAGTGTGGAGACTGAGTTAACACCTTGTCACATCATTGTACATACATACCTGTAGTGTGGGGACTGAGTTAACACCTTGTCACATCATTGTACATACATACATGTAGTGTGGGGACTGAGTTAACACCTTGTCACATCATTGTACATACATACCTGTAGTGTGAGGACTGAGTTAACACCTTGTCACATCATTGTACATATATACATGTAGTGTGAGGACTGAGTTAACACCTTGTCACATCATTGTACATATATACATGTAGTGTGGGGACTGAGTTAACACCTTGTCACATCATTGTACATACATACCTGTAGTGTGAGGACTGAGTTAACACCTTGTCACATCATTGTACATATATACATGTAGTGTGAGGACTGAGTTAACACCTTGTCACATCATTGTACATACATACCTGTAGTGTGAGGACTGAGTTGACACCTTGTCACATCATTGTACATATATACATGTAGTGTGAGGACTGAGTTAACACCTTGTCACATCATTGTACATATATACATGTAGTGTGGGGACTGAGTTAACACCTTGTTACATTATTGTACATACATACATGTAGTGTGGGGACTGAGTTAACACCTTGTCACATCATAGTACCTTTGCCATCTGTCTGAATGTTTATTCTTCTGTTTATACTGCCTAGATAGTGACACATGTACAGTTTATATCTTTTATTGCTATTTGGCTAATAAAATAAAGTGTGTTTTTTGGTGCCAACTGATACAGTTGTGATTTTTCAGTTGTGTCTAATTTATCTCTTTGCACCAGCATATCTCTAACCATTGATGCTAGTTGGTATGTAAATTTTATGCTAATTTGTATATAAGTTTGACATATTTGGAGATATTCTTTTTTGTTTTCTGTTTGATAGAGTTATGATCCTTTATTGTAAAATTTTCCATTCCACATCATCTCATAGAACATTAGAATTCATCAGTGGGTGGCCATACTTGGTATCCTCATCCAAAAACAACCAGGTCTGAAAACTGAAGTCTGTACACATGTAATACAGTGCGTATTATTATTCTATGCAGTACTTTTTTGTAATGGTAAATATATTTTCTTGTTAGATCCAATAGACTGTTATACCTAATTTAGATGAGTCCACCATACTTTTCAGAGGTAAAATTTTGGGGTTCAGAGACCAATACTCGGTTCTGGATCTTGACCATAAGTAATTGCCAGCAACTGTCAATTCTCTGTAAGAAGCTTACTTACTTGAAGGTTGCATGTTTTTGCATGCTGTAGAAAGTAATAACATACCTGGCATTTGTTTATATAGACAGAATGTCAGGGGATGAGCAGCTGACATTTTATTTCTGTATATTACCTGTATCAGTTCATAGTTATTTGTAATCACATACATGATTAAGGATAAGGATTGTTCAGTGGAAGTAGAAAGTATCAAAACTATTGCTTTTAATGAATTCATGAAACGGCTTTTTCATCTTATAATGCAACAGTTAGGAAGAAATAGAAGCATCTGGCAGTGTGTTGTTTAATTATTGTCATTGTTACCTTAATTTACCTATCTTTACAGCAGACATAATCATACTGTACTGAAAAACATAACATGGTATATAAAATGAAAGTATTTATGTTGACACATACCTGTTGTAATTTAGTGTTAGTATTTTATGCCACTAAAACTTTAATGAAAAATGGTTTAAACTTAAGTTATGATAATTTGAATCTGTACAGAATATATTGTAGCTGTTGGAAATGTGATTGAAAGGAGGCCTAAAAGTCCATCAAGCTGTCAGTGATGGAAATTATGCTTTAAAGTCCATTAAGCTGTCAGTGATGGAAAATAGGCATAAAAGTCCATCAAGCTGTCAATGATGGAAAATAGGCCTAAAAGTCAACCAAGCTGTCAGTGATGGAAATTAGGCCTAAAAGTCCATCAAGCTTTTGGTGATGGAAATTAGGCCTAGAAGTCCATCAAGCTGTCATTGATGAAAATTAGGCCTAAAAGTCCATCAAGTTGTCAGTGATGGAAATTAGGCCTAAAATTCAATCAAGCTGTCAGTGAGGGAAAATAGGCCTAAAGGTCAACCAAGCCGTCAGTAATAGAAATTAGGCTTAAAAGTCCAGCAAGCTTTTGGTGATGGAAATTAGGCCTAGAAGTCCATCAAGCTGTTATTGATGGAAATTAGGCCTATAAGTCAATCAAGCTGTCAGTAATGGAGATTAATCCTAAAAGTCAATCAAGCTTTCATTGATGGAGATTAGACCTAAAAGTCCATTAAGCTATCAGTGATGGAGATTTGGCCTAAAAGCCCAACAAACTGTGAGAGATAGATATTAATCTGAAAAGTCAGGCAGACTTTCATTTAGGCCAAAAAGTCCATCAAGTTACAATGTTTGATATTTGGCCTAAAAATCTGTGAGTGATGGAAATCAAGCTAAAAAGTCCATGAAGCTGTCAGTGATGGAAATTAGGCCTAAAAGTCAATGAATCTTTCAGTGATGGAGATGCGGTCTACTAGTCCATTAAATTACGAATGCCCTGGGTTACCAATACCCTGGGTTACCAAAACCCTGGCTTGCGAATGCCCTGGCTTGCGAATGCCCTGGCTTACGAATGCCCTGGCTTACGAATGCTCTGGCTTACGAATGCCCTGGCTTACGCATGCCCTGGCTTGCGAATGCCCTGGCTTATGAATGCCCTGGCTTGCACATGCCCTGGCTTATGAATGCCCTGGCTTGTGAATGCCTTGGCTTGTGAATGCCTTGGCTTATGAATGCCCTGGCTTGTGAATGCCTTGGCTTATGAATGCCCTGGCTTGCAAATGCCCTGGCTTATGAATGCCCTGGCTTATGAATGCCCTGGCTTATGAAGGCCTTGGCTTATGAATGCCCTGGGTTACAAACAATCCGGGTCATGAACGCCAGGCTGGCCAGAAAAATGACTCAGGTTATGAATGGTGACTTGGGTTATGAACCGAACCTCCATTTGTTGTGCGCAAAATTTCGAATACACAAGCTCACTTATGGCTGCATCTACTCATAGTGAAAAAAGGTGAGAAAAGGAGTCTTTGGTGTTTTTGTGAAAAAGCTGCAAAACGAACCTGTAAAAAGCTGTAATAAAAAACTATGCAAAAAGATGTAAAAATTCTCCTAATCATCCTACACATCCTCAACTGCTGAATCCCCTGCATTTTTAACATTGGGGAGTGATCCATATTTTACCTTTGTTTAATGTAGCAGCAATTTTTGGCAATTTTTTTGGGCTCAGGAACAGATGAAAATTTAACAATGGGTTCCTGTGGAAAAACGCATTCCAGGTTATGAATACCCTGGGTTACAAACTGATTAGGTTCATAAGCCAGGGTTCCACTGTAAGTCAGCCTGACTAGCAATGAGTTGGTTATGCATACAAAAAAGACTAGCATAATTTAAAGTTATACAAGTAAGCATACTATGATGTAGGCTAGTGTTATTCAATAGTATTAGGGTAAACAGACTTGGGTGGCTGGTAGTTTTCAATATTATTAAAGTAAGCAGACTTGTGTGGCTGGTATTATTTAATAGTATTAAAGTCAGCAGACTTGTGTGGGTGGTTTTATCCAGTAGTATTAAAGTAAGCAGACTTGTGTGACTAGCATTATTCAATATTATTAAAGTAAGCAGACTTGTATGGCTGGTATTATTCAATAGTATTAAAGTAGGCAGACTTGTGTGGCTGGTATTATTCAATATTATTAAAGTAAGCAGACTTGTGTGGCTGGTATTATTCAATAGTATTAAAGTCAGCAGACTTGTGTGGCTGGTATTATTCAATAGTATTAAAGTCAGCAGACTTGTGTGGCTGGTTTTATCCAGTAGTATTAAAGTAAGCAGACTTGTGTGACTAGCATTATTCAATATTATGAAACTAAGTAGACTTGTGTGACTGGTATTATTCAATAGTATTAAAGTAAGCAGACTGCTCTAGTCAGGCATTATAGAGGAAGGAAATTATGATGTAGATATTGTATGTTGTTGTGTGCTTAACATCATGTTTCACCACATGATTGGCAGTGTATGCTAGCCTGTATATCATGTGGAGGAAGAACCATGGAAACCCCCAGAAAATAAACACTGACCCACTTAAAGCTACTGGGAAGCTTTTTCACATACCTATGTTGGCTGAACCTGAGGCTTGAACTTGTGAAGAGAGAGGTGAGATGTCAGTGATGTGTACAGTGTGTGTGTGTGTGATTTAGATTTATGATGTTGCTTTAACAATTTTTCAGTCATATTGCTACAATGTCTGGAGTGTAACAATTTATAATCTGTTTATAATGATGTTTTTATAGTGATGTGTTTATAGGGATGTCTAACACTAGTGCATCATGCCATGGGAATGTAGCCTGATGTCCCATCCAGTCATATTATCTGACACCAGGCCAACCAGTCTAAATATAAATCTCTTAATGCTGAGTACCAAGGCGAGGCAGCTGCTTGTACCATTTTTTAAAAATAATTCTTTGGTATGACTTGGTTGGGGTTCAAACATATGATCTGCATTTGAGGTGGATGCTCTAACCACTTGGCCACAGTGAGGAAAAAAAATAGATTCAAATGTCCAATATAAATATTGGATATGGTTATTTTGGCAGATGAGGAAATTGTAGAAAACCATGTGGTAGTCTGACTTTGCAGTCATTAACTGTTTCAAAGCATATTGCAGAATTGAATAAATTCATGATGTAAGTGCCTATGATACTACATGTATATGTTTTGACTATTCTGTATAAATAAGACACAGATAAGGATATTTTTTTACCTGGTAGCAGTTTTTGGAATAGGGCATTAGGTTGCTAGAAATGTTTTTATACAGATTTCAACAAAAGCCAGTTGTAGGTATCACATTTTGGCATGTATGATCAATTATCAGTAGGTCATCATGTCAAACTATATATACTGAATTTCTTGCTTTTGCTGCCATTTGACTTTGCAGCCTTCACTTTTCCTTATGCTTCCAAAAGAGGTCACTTCTCTCTAGAATTCAAGTCTAGCTTGACCTCAGCATTTCAGTATAACTATTCATGAAATTTCTAAATAATTATATAGGTCTACACTTAAGTAAAGTATAATTCTTTATCAAGATTTATTCATGACATTTACAGATGTCAGCCTAATGTGAGTTTTGTTTCATTTCACACAGTATTTGGAATACAAATGGTTAGTTACAACTGAGCAGGATTATCAAAGATATTATTCTACCTAATGAATTTCATTTGTACTCCAGTTTTTTGTAATGCAGGTAGTAGAGAGAAATTAACTCTCCTTGCTGTATTTAAATTAGGTCAATGCTTTTAGAATACCTTTTTATACTGAGGAAAAAATACTTTACTTAATATTTCCTATGGTATCTTCTAGAAAGAAAAGTCTTCTCTTATTACAATCAATATTAATGACATTGTGAAGATGATTACATGTAACAGACAAACAGAACCTTAGTATTAATTTTAATGTTAATTATTAGAAGAATAGGAAATGAATGTGATTTTCATTATTTTAAATAAACATTAATTACTACAAGAATAGGCAAAGAATGTGATTTTTATGGCTTTAAGTACATGTTAGTTAATACAAGAATATGCAGTGAATGTGATTTTCATGGCTTTAAGTACATGTTAGTTAATACAAGAATAGGCAGTGAATGTGATTTTCATGGCTTTAAGTACATGTTAGTTACTACAAGAATATAACTATATGCTTAATGCTTCTTTGAAGATGGTGCAGCTGAGTTTCTAAACTGTAACTGTATCATCATATGTTTTTGGGTCTCTGAATGTGTAATGTTTGGTTCTAAACTCTAACCATGACATGCTATGCTTACTCAGTAAATGCATGGAAATGCATTTTAATAATAATAATAATAATAATAATAATAATAATAATAATAATAATAATAATAATAATAATTTATAGGAGGTGATTCATTAGTCAAGGACTATTCTGCCTTGAACTCCTCTTAAGTAAAGTATAAAAATGTGCATTATGTGAAAGATAGCAATACTTGCTCTTTATTTTGACATGTTTAGTATTAAAATAATAAATTCCATTATCTATTAGCAACACATACATACTCATGATATCTCTTATAAAATACTCTAATATTTTCAACAGATATTACATGTAGTGGAAGCTTGTTCCACAGAGCTGTACTAGAGTACTGAAAGCTCTTTTTAAATTGCTCTGTTCTTGGTTTTGGTGTTTGAAGGTTTCCATGTAATATTGATCTCAATTGGTATTGTGTTGAAAAAAGCCTGAATAAGTCCTGAAGATACTCTGGTGCAGTTCCATGTAGACATTTATATTTATATAAGGTATGTTCCATCAGGATGCATGAAAATAACATTTCATAAGGTGTGTTCCATCGGAAGGCATGAAAATACCCTTTCATAAGGTGTGTTCCATCAGGATGCATGAAAATACCCTTTCATAAGGTGTGTTCCATCAGGATGCATGAAAATACCCTTTCATTAAGTGTGTTCAATCAGGATGCATGAAAATACCCTTTCACTAAGTGTGTTCCATCGGGATGCATGAAAATACCCTTTCATTAAGTGTGTTCCATCAGGATGCATGAAAATACCCATTCATTAAGTGTGTTCCATCAGGATGCATGATAAACCCTTTCATTAAGTGTGTTCCATCAGGATGCATGAAAAAACCCTTTCATTAAGTGTGTTCCATCAGGATGCATGAAAATACCCTTTCATAAGTTGTGTTCCATCAGAATGCATGAAAATACCCTTTCATAAGGTGTGTTCCATCGGGATGCATAAAAATACCCTTTCATTAAGTGTGTTCCATCAGGATGCATGAAAAAACCCTTTCATTAAGTGTGTTCCATCAGGATGCATGAAAAAACCCTTTCATTAAGTGTGTTCCATCAGGATGCATGAAAATACCCTTTCATAAGGTGTGTTCCATCAGAATGCATGAAAATACCCTTTCATAAGGTGTGTTCCATCGGGATGCATGAAAATACCCTTTCATTAAGTGTGTTTCATCAGGATGCATGAAAATACCCTTTCATTAAGTGTGTTCCATCAGGATGCATGAAAATACCCTTCCATTAAGTTTGTTCCATCAGGATGCATGAAAATACCCTTTTATTAAGTGTGTTCCATCAGGATGCATGAAAATACCCTTTCATAAGGTGTGTTCCATCAGAATGCATGAAAATACCCTTTCATTAAGTGTGTTCCATCAGGATGCATGAAAATACCCTTTCATTAAGTGTGTTCCATCAGGATGCATGAAAATACCCTTTCATTAAGTGTGTTCCATCAGGATGCATGAAAAAACCCTTTCATACTGTGTGTTCCATCAGGATGCATGAAAAAACCCTTTCATTAAGTGTGTTCCATCAGGATGCATGAAAATACCCTTTCATTAAGTGTGTTCCATCAGGATGCATGAAAATACCCTTTCATTAAGTGTGTTCCATCAGGATGCATGAAAATACCCTTTCATACTGTGTGTTCCATCAGGAGGCATGAAAGAACCCTTTCATTAAGTGTGTTCCATCAGGATGCATGAAAATACCCTTTCATTAAGTGTGTTCCATCAGGATGCATGAAAATACCCTTTCATAAGGTGTGTTCCATCAGGATGCATGAAAATACCCTTTCGTAAGGTGTGTTCCATCAGGGTGCATGAAAAAACCCTTTTATTAAGTGTGTTCCATGAGGATGCATGAAAATACCCTTTCATTAAGTGTGTTTCATCAGGATGCATGAAAATACCCTTTCATTAAGTGTGTTCCATCGGGATGCATGAAAATACCCTTTCATTAAGTGTGTTCCATCAGGATGCATGAAAATACCCTTTCATTAAGTGTGTTCCATCAGGATGCATGAAAATACCCTTTCATTAAGTGTGTTCCATCAGGATGCATGAAAATACCCTTTCATACTGTGTGTTCCATCAGGATGCATGAAAAAACCCTTTCATTAAGTGTGTTCCATCGGAAGGCATGAAAATACCCTTTCATTAAGTGTGTTCCATCGGGATGCATGAAAATACCCTTTCATTAAGTGTGTTCCATCAGGATGCATGAAAATACCCTTTCATTAAGTGTGTTCCATCAGGATGCATGAAAAAACCCTTTCATTAAGTGTGTTCCATCGGAAGGCATGAAAATACCCTTTCATTAAGTGTGTTCCATCAGGATGCATGAAAATACCCTTTCATTGTGTGTGTTCCATCAAGATACATGAAAAAACCCTTTCATTATGTGTGTTCCCTCAGAATGCATGAAAATACCCTTTCATAAGGTGTGTTCCATCAGGATGCATGAAAATACCCTTTCATTAAGTGTGTTCCATCAGGATGCATGAAAATACCCTTTCATTAAGTGTGTTCCATCAGGATGCATGAAAATACCCTTTCATTAAGTGTGTTCCATCGGGATGTATGAAAATACCCTTTCATTATGTGTGTTCCATCAGGATGCATGAAAAAACCCTTTCATTAAGTGTGTTCCATCAGGATGCATGAAAATACCCTTTCATTAAGTGTGTTCCATTAGGATGCATGAAAATACCCTTTCATTAAGTGTGTTCCATCAGGATGCATGAAAATACCCTTTCATAAGGTATGTTCTATCAGGATGCATAAAAATACCCTTTCATTATGTGTGTTCCATCAGGATGCATGAAAATACCCTTTCATTAAGTGTGTTCCATCGGGATGCATGAAAATAACCTTTCATTAAGTGTGTTCCATCAGGATGCATGAAAATACCCTTTCATTATGTGTGTTCCATCAGTATGCATGAAAAAACCCTTTCATTAAGTGTGTTCCATCAGGATGCATGAAAATACCCTTTCATAAGGTGTGCTCCATTGGGAGGCATGAAAATACCCTTTCATTAAGTGTGTTCCATCAGGATGCATGAAAATACTCTTTCATAAGGTGTTTTCCATTGGGAGGCATGAAAATACCCTTTCATTAAGTGTGTTCCATCAGGATGCATGAAAATACTCTTTCATAAGGTGTGTTCCATCAGGATGCATGAAAATACTCTTTCATTAAGTGTGTTCCATGAGGATGCATGAAAATACCCTTTCATTAAGTATGTTCCATCGGGATGCATGAAAAAACCCTTTCATTAAGTGTGTTCCATCGGGATGCATGAAAATACCCTTTCATTATGTGTGTTCCATCAGGATGCATGAAAAAACCCTTTCATTAAGTGTGTTCCATCAGGATGCAATAAAAATACCCTTTCATAAGGTGTGTTCCATCAGGATGCATGAAAATATCCTTTCATTAAGTGTGTTCCATCAGGATGCATGAAAATACTCTTTCATTAAGTGTGTTCCATGAGGATGCATAAAAATACCATTTCATTAAGTGTGTTCCATCAGGATGCATGAAAATACCCTTTCATAAGGTGTGTTCCATTGGGAGGCATGAAAATAACCTTTCATAAGGTATGTTCCATCAGGATGCATGAAAATACTCTTTCATAAGGTATGTTCCATCAGGAAGCATGAAAATACCCTTTCATAAGGTGTGTTCCATTTTTTAGGTGTGTTCCATCGGGATGCATGAAAATATCCTTTCTTCATGCATGTTTCACTGGGATGCATGAAAATTAGCCTTTCATAAAAGGGAACCATTGGGATGCATACAAATTTTACCTCTCTCATAAGGTGAGTTCCATTGGGATGCATAAAAATGACCTCACTGGGTTCCATCGGAACTATAAAAATGACCTCACTCATAAGTTGGGTTCCATTGAGATGCATAAAAATGACCTTACTCATAAGGTGAGTTCCAATGGGATGCATAAAAATGACCTCACTGGGTTCCATCTGGAACCATAACAAATGACCTAAATCATAAGGTGGGTTCCATTGAGATACATAAAAAATGACCTCAATGGGTTCCATCAGAGGAGACTTTGTTGCTCCAAATATGCCCCGATTAACAGCCTAAACACTCAGTCCTGATTAGTTTCTGAAGATAGTAGCGGAAACTGAAAATTTGACAGGGAACTATTTAGAATTTTGTGTATACTTCATAATGTCACTAAATAACACCCAAAATTATTAAGGAAACACATCTGTTTTGAAGTGCTGTAGAGAGGTGCATGTTACATATGCCAGTTTCCAGGTCTGCTACACTTTTAATGCACTTAATGGAAACTTTGATATATTTCCTGTATATGATATTGATGCACATTGATATATTTCCTGTATATGATATTGATGCACATTAGTAATATCCCAAGGCCATTCTGTACCCCACCTTGAATTAGCTTCCAGGTCAGGACATATAAATTAATGAAATTCACACACTATAATCATACATATGCTTTCTGGGTCATTAGGAGCCAAAAAATAGATCCCAGTACAGTGAAAAATATTTCAAACTTGGGCAGATATCCCAACTGTACCAATCTGAAATTTTGGTCTCATTCTTTGCCAAAGAGATTCGCCCAGGCCCTATTACCAATCAACACAGAAAATGCCTGACATATTAAACTGAGAATATCCAGTACCCTTGCCTGATTAAACTGAGAATATCCAGTACCCTTGCCTGACATATTAAACTGAGAATATCCAGTATTCTTGCCAGATTAAACTGAGAAATGTCCAGTACCCTTGCCTGACATATTAAACTGAGAATATCCAGTACCCTTGCCTGACTATACTGAGAATATCCAGTACCCATGACTGACATATTAAACTGAAAATATCCAGTATCCTTGCCAGATTAAACTGAGAATATCCAGTACCCTTGCCTGACATATTAAACTGAGAATATCCAGTACCCTTGCCTGATTAAACTGAGAATATCCAGTACCCTTGCCTGATTAAACTGAGAATATCCAGTACCCTTGCCTGACATATTAAACTGAGAATATCCAGTACCCTTGCCTGATTAAACTGAGAATATCCAGTTCCCATGCCTGACATATTAAACTGAGAATATCCAGTACCCTTGCCTGACTATACTGAGAATATCCAGTACCCTTGCCTGACATATTAAACTGAGAATATCCAGTATCCTTGCCAGATTAAACTGAGAAATGTCCAGTACCCTTGCCTGACATATTAAACTGAGAATATCCAGTACCATTGCCTGATTAAACTGAGAATATCCAGTACCCTTGCCTGACATATTAAACTGAGAATATCCAGTATCCTTGCCAGATTAAACTGAGAAATGTCCAGTACCCTTGCCTGACATATTAAACTGAGAATATCCAGTACCCTTGCCTGACATATTAAACTGAGAATATCCAGTACCCTTGCCTGACTATACTGAGAATATCCAGTACCCATGACTGACATATTAAACTGAAAATATCCAGTATCCTTGCCAGATTAAACTGAGAATATCCAGTACCCTTGCCTGACATATTAAACTGAGAATATCCAGTACCCTTGCCTGACTATACTGAGAATATCCAGTACCCATGCCTGACATATTAAACTGAGAATATCCAGTACCCTTACCTGAGGTCCAACATCCACCTTCACTAGAAGCTCAGGTTTTAGGTTAGAGGTGGGAAGCATACTAATATTTATTTTACAAACAACACAATTTTAGTATTTGGTCTCATTTCTATTGTTTCTGATTGCAAGCATTTCAATGTCTAATTTTCTATTATCCTCTCTGGTGATATATATATATATATATATATATATATATATATATATATATATATATATATATATATATATATATATATATATATATATATATATTGTCAGTAAATGTTTCATACACATTTATTACTTATTTTCTCAGTTTACAAAAAAACATGAAGTGTACCATAATTTTCTTTATAATAACTTGACAAAAATATTTGCCACATGAAATATAAAGTGAAAACAAATTGTACTGAACCTTCATCTCTCCAGGCCATAAGGTCAAATAAGCTGATGCTGTGGTAGTTAAGGCATTATACTTAGTGTGCCTATATTTTGTTCATATTTTGTCAACTGGTCAACATCCTTCAACTGGTCAACATCCTTCAACTGATGGCTGAGTGGCCTAAAGCATTTATCTTTAGTCTTAGGCACTCGTCTTTACAGATCATTCGCATAGTTCATCTCTGCATGTTTTTAAGAGTTGTTGTGAGAAAACTTGCAAGCTAATTTCTGTGGGTCAGTGGTTCTCTTCAGATTCTTTCTCCACCAAATATACTGGCCACCAGCATAGCATGTACTGAAACATGGCATTTAAACTCCAAAAAATACCAAACCAAACATCCTTCAACCAAATAGCACAGTTTGGCCTTGAGCCTCACACAATTTTACACATTAAAAAAAAAACAACAAAACTTGACAAGCTATCAAAAATTTGATGCTGTATCATGGCTGAAGTCATTATGAACTATGTCGTTACTTAATACAGGAAAATGTTTAAAAATGGCTGTATAAAAAAAAACAACTGCTCAGAATAATTTGCCTGAATTTGACAGAAATCATCCTGGCATGAAGGCATTTGCAGCTGTTGAAATGATGACAAGGCACCACCACTATTACTACTCATTATTCTCTATATCTGGACCTTATAATTTTCAGGACACCACATTTTCAAAATTTTCTATAATGTTGAGTAGTACATACAATTTCTGGACATGATGTATTTAAACTGATGGAAAAAGACCAAAGAAGGGTTACCATGATGGTCTCCTTAACACAAAGGTACCATTTCAGATCTCACCATTAGATGAGACTTGGCTGGCTGCTGTAGAATGTCCATGGTCAATTAGGGAAATTACACCAATTAGCTCTCACTAGTTAATCCCCTTGTGTTGCTGTATGATAAAATACCAAATAAAACTTGAGACTTCAGCTTTCTGTTTCCTTTTAATGATGTTAGAGACAAGATAGCAGATATCTCATATATTCCCTATTATGTTCAATTGCAGTGAAGAGTACATTAATAATTCATGAAGCCATGCTTGTATCATTCCATAAATTTGAAGGTGACATTTAGCTAATTGGGTCATGAACATTTATAAACTTTTACTAACAAGAGTTAAGTACATGTGTAATTCATACATGTACTAGGTTTTATGTGATGTGATGTGATTTGATTATGATTTTTAATGTCTTAACACTAACCTCTTAATGCTGAGTGTCAAGCAAGGCAGCTGTTAGTACCATTTTTGTAAGTCCTTGGTATGACTCGACCGGGGTTCAAACCAACGATCTCCTGCATCTGAGGCGGATGCTCTAACCAATAGGCCACCGGAGCGGTTATAGGTTTTATGAAATTGTTATCTGTTGCAAAATCACAGAGAATATAAAGTCAGTTGTATTGAAAATTCTACACTAATTTTGACATAGAAACCAATATTTATGTAAATGGGAGTTTGTATTTGTATTAAACTCAGTCTTATAAAACATTTGTGTAATATCTGTTTGTATATAATGTAGGTCAGGCTGAAATCTGTGCATGCATCATGTAGAAGGTTGAGTCATACCAAAGACTTACAAAAATGGTACTAATAGCTGCCTCGCTTGGCACTCAGCATTAAGAGGTTAGTGTTAGGACTGGTTGGCCTAATGTCAGGATAATGTGACTGGGTGATATCTTAGCAATATGACTGAAAAATTGTTAAAGCTCCATTAAAAATCATAATCATATCATATCACATCAACATTTGTATAATATCTGTTTGTATAAAATGCTGGTCAGGCTCAAATCTGCATGCATGATGCATAACTAGATCCCAGTGTGTGATATTTTTTGTTGAGTTGCTGAATATACTAGTGTTTTTAGTTGGATCCAGCTGCACACAGTACAGAATCAGATCTTCCATCACAGGTGTTGAGAGATTGTACAGCTTGTTATAATAATGAGTAGAATCAGTCAATGATGACCAAGAATAGTGACCATTAGTCAGCTACTGGACAAAAATGGCTGAAAATGGCTCTCAGCAAATTATGTGATAAATATATGAATTATTCAGCATGGAAGTGGGGTTTGGAGTTGTCATATGACAAGGATGCAGTAAGATAGGTAAGCAAATGCTTACTTGTACAATAGTAAGATAGGCTAGCAAAGCTTACATATATACAATGGTAAGACAGGCTAGCAAATGCTTACATATATACAATGGTAAGACAGGCTAGCAAATGCTTACATATACAATAGTAAGTCAGGCTAGCAAATACTTACATATACAATGGTAAGACAGGGTAGCAAATAGCAAATGCTTACTTGTGCAATAGTAAGACAGGCTAGCAAATGCTTACTTGTACAATAGTAAGACAGGCTAGCAAATGCTTACTTGTGCAATAGTAAGACAGGCTAGCAAATGCTTACATATATACAATAGTAAGACAGGCTAGCAAATGCTTACATATACAATAGTAAGACAGGCTAGCAAATGCTTACATATACAATGGTAAGACAGGCTAGCAAATGCTTACATATACAATGGTAAGACAGGCTAGCAAATGCTTACATATACAATGGTAAGACAGGCTAGCAAATGCTTACATATATACAATAGTAAGACAGGCTAGCAAATGCTTACATATACAATAATAAGACAGGCTAGCAAATGCTTACATATACAATAGTAAGACAGGCTAGCAAATGCTTACATATACAATAGTAAGACAGGCTAGCAAATGCTTACATATACAATAGTAAGACAGGCTAGCAAATGCTTACTTGTGCAATAGTAAGACAGGCTAGCAAATGCTTACATATACAATGGTAAGACAGGCTAGTAAATGCTTACTTGTGCAATAGTAAGACAGGCTAGCAAATGCTTACATATACAATGGTAAGACAGGCTAGCAAATGCTTACATATACAATGGTAAGACAGGCTAGCAAATGCTTACTTGTGCAATAGTAAGACAGGCTAGCAAATGCTTACATATACAATGGTAAGACAGGCTAGCAAATGCTTACATATACAATGGTAAGACAGGCTAGCAAATGATTACATATATACAATAGTAAGACAGGCTAGCAAATGCTTACATATACAATAGTAAGACAGGCTAGCAAATGATTACATATATACAATAGTAAGACAGGCTAGCAAATGCTTACATATACAATAGTAAGACTGGCTAGCAAATGCTTACATATACAATAGTAAGACAGGCTAGCAAATGCTTACATATACAATAGTAAGACTGGCTAGCAAATGCTTACATATACAATAGTAAGACAGGCTAGCAAATGCTTACATATACAATAGTAAGACAGGCTAGCAAATGCTTACATATACAATGGTAAGTCAGGCTAGCAAATGCTTACATATACAATACTGGTATATGATGAGTAGCAGATGACTAACACATTAAGCATGTTGCTTGAGTTTGACTGACATACAGTGGATAATAGGTCACAGATGATCCAAGACCAAGTGTAGTTCCCACATAAGTTGGAACATGAGTAAATTTAATGGGAGATGTGAAAAATGAAACAAAGTCCAAAATTTTGGTCAAGGCCAATAGTTTGCCTTCAGGTGTTTGGTCTGATGTAATTTTGAGCATGGGTGAATATGATTGATCATCATACAGACATACAGACATCTGTATCTCTCACAATTATTATGTGTATTCATATTCAAGTGAAATTAAAATGTAAATGATTTTCCCCCCATTTTTAAATCAGCTATGAAACCAAGCTATTTAAACAAATTTAATCCTTCTAGATCAAGGAGACATCTTAAATAAATTAGAAACAAAATTAGGAAGTTAGATACAATGAATTTGCCCAAACAGTCCTTTCTTTATGAAACATTTCCAATGCTTAGTAATGTTGGGCATCTCAATGTTAATGAGAATGGGTCTTAGACGTCATTTTTTTTATTGTTTACTGTATTATGGTTTATTGCTCTAATTAGTTTTTAACTTTAGTATTTATTACATGTATATTATTTTTAGTGAAGGGCATTCTGTTAAAACCTTGTATGTACTTGACAGAGATCAAGCCAGTTCCTGGTATTATGGGTAAGTTTAGCATGGACTACCAGATTTGCATGTGACAAGTTTTCATATGTTCTAGTCATGCCTGATTATGAACTGATTGTACCTCAGTCCTCTTGCTTTACAAAAGATGTTATCTGGTCCCAAGAAATCAATCTTTTTTTGATTTCATAAGAAAACTATCTGATAAATGGATATTGACTCTTTTTTCTGAAGCAGTGATGACTCATTCATTGTCTTGTATGGCTGCTTTTCTCAGATTGTACCTTAATAACAATAGACTTGCTCTTCACTGATCATTTATGATATATTGCAAATGCATGTAAATTATTTAAGCTGCTTTAAAAGCATGAAGGAAACATCTTTACATACTGAGAAATAGTTTTTACATATTCATAAGTTGCAGTACTAACAATAAAGTTACTGTACTTGCATTATGCAACTGATTTGCAGTTTTGCTTTGATGCAGTGTGTAATTGCTCAGAGTTCCAATACAAAAGCTTGGCTTTTGACAGACTGTTTTTTTTTTCTTTTTCTACTGCCATTCCAAATTCTGACCCACTAAAATAAACTGCTTTTTGCATTAAAAATAATTACAGATATACAAAAAAAGTTTGATATTTTGGCTACATTTGTTATGCATTTGTTTTGCTTAGTGATCTAACTCCGGATCTGCATCATAATCACATCATTAATATATCATTTACCTTTGAATTGATAATGCCTGGAGGTACAGAATCAAGAATTATTATACACGTATTTGTAGATTTTCATAACTGTTCTATATTCTTTTTTAACAGATCAATTTGTTATAAAGCGATTAGCTAGGGCTTCATAGATTGAAAAGCAAATTTGACACAAGACATTACATTAAGAAGGTCTCAATCAAGTTTGATTTTTGACATTTTCTGGCAAATTATTACCAATTTATTACCCTTCTTTGGCAAAAATTTGCCTTTCATTTTATGCTCTGTAATTGTTAAAGGACTTCATGGATTGGAACCAAATTGACTTGAGAATTTTCATTGAGAGAAATGAAGGTCAGGTTTATAAAAACATTCCAGAATTATGGTCCCTTTTTGACATGTGTCATGCCCTTCAATTACATTATATAAGTCTGGGCATCTGTGTCACATGTGCACATTTCTAGCCTTCTTTTCATTCCAACTGTACAAGGTGCTCAGCAGTCCTGGCAAATAGGAATTCATCAGCTTGCCAATTTTGAAGCTTCTGGTTAACCCAGAAATCAAATGCCTACTGGTCTAATGTTCTCAAAAAAAGATAATGGCATCTTACACTCAGCTATGAGGTAATGTAATAGTTTGTAATGGTCTTATTAACTTCACCTTTCTGATACTAATTTTCATGTAAATAATTAAGTTTAATGCACCACTCAGGTAGCCTTGGTAACTCAGTTCATATAGCATTGAAGTTGTAATCTATGTGATAGATTCATACAGGCCATGTTATGGTAGGTCACCCAGCTTCCATGGTATGATATAGACCATGATGTGTTCGAATTGCTGGTAAAGCCCAACCAAGCATTCATTCTGCAGTCTTGGCCACTTGTGTAACTTGCCTATTTTTAAAAATTCTATTCTATTCTATTTTGCAAACTCTCTTCACAAGCCACCTTTGTACGAACAAGTGTGACTGCTCTCATGGAGGTGTCTGGTTAGAGGAGGTCAAATAGAGGTCAAATAGACTCAGACACAGGATATAAAAAAATAATTATTGAATGGAGTTGACTGTAATTACTGGACATTGGACTGCAAAGGCATGTGTCTCACTCTCTCTAATTATATATATATATATATATATATATATATATATATATATATATATATATATATATATATATGTATGTATGCATGCACACATACATACATACATACATACATACATACATACATACATACATACATACATACATACATACATACATACATACATACATACATACATACATACATACATACATACATACATACATACATACATACATACATACATACATACATACATATATCTGAATTATTCTGTTTTTTGATAATGATTTTTGCTGATTGTGATTTTATTAATGTCCTATGATCTGTCATCATAATTTGCACTTTTAAGACCATTCATTCATAAATTAATTCATTCATAAGTACAAGTAAGCATTACATCATTAAAAAAAGACAGTTCTGATAAAAGGCAAAGCTGACATAATTTCCTGATTAGCTAGTGTAAACTGCCTGACTATTGTTTACTTGTAAAGTAAAAAAAAAAAAAAATATGTTTCATTTAAAGACTAATATCTCATCCTCATTATTGTATATTAACATTCTATATAAAAGAATACTTACAATTACACATTTATGTAGCACTGTCAGTTTTGCAAGAGTTATATGGAGAAGAATGATTCATTTACTTAATTTAATCATTTGCTGGAATTACAGTGCTCTAACATTAATTTAAAGATTATTTGGATATATAATAGCTATATTGGAATACTATCAATTCATTAAAAGATATTTTGGAATTATATTTTAGTGATTTCATCTTTACTGTTGATACATCAGTACATTATTGACCATCATTCAGGGTATGTTTGGAATTCATTTTTGGATTATTCAAAACTTATAAACTCATTCACCTGTAAACAAGAACCACTAGTGAAAATAGTCACATGCAGGTTATGCAAACTGGTTGTTAATAGTGATAGATCAACTGTGGATGTTAATGAAATGAATGTTATTCATCATTAATGGGTTATAAAGCACACTTGACAGTCAACAAGGAGTTAAGAAATGATGAGTCTTTATGTGAAAGATGTCTAATTCCTCCCAGTTCTCAAATTGTAATACAAACAAGGTCCCCCTCCTTCCCAAAAGCTGTATTTTCAATAGGTAAATGAAAAACAAGAGGCAACCTTTTATGATAACACAATACATGCATTTTGCCAGCTTAAACAGTCAATAGTCCAGGTTCCCATTGCTTCCTGCTTAATGGTCAGGATTGCTATCACCCCTGGGCAGTTTATATAGTTCATGGTCACAAAGGTTATTATAAGGAAATGGTGGTCAAGATAAGCAACCACTACTGGACAGATTTATTTAACTGACTGAAAACAGCTAAAGTGATGTCCTGTCTGAGCAATGCTGTAGGATATTCAATTAAACTAATTTGCATAGGTGAAGTATACAAAGTGGAATAGTCCAGTTCATGATTATATGCTAATTATGATTACCAACAATACATGTTTCAGCAACTTGTATTTAGTGGTGGTTAATACATTAGTTGCTGATTATGGTAGAGGCATTGGGTTGGAATAATGAAATAAGAATCGGAGCTTTCATGATTTTCACTGGGAAAAAAATATTAAATTGCATAGACTTGTCTTATTTGTCCATTCAGATAGAAATTGAGACAGAATTGGACAGTGAAGACAGAGCATTGTCTGCATTACAGTTCCCAGAACGATTCAGCCATGCTTTTATACTTGAACATTGGAAGGAAAGAGTTTCAGCCACCAGATAAACTGCAGCAGTGACTTCCTAAACCATGAATTGCTGGCAGTTTAAGAATTATTGAGGTGATCTTGTTAAAACTTGTAATAGGAGCAAGATCTCAAAAAAGTTTGTTGACGAGCAGATTTCTTCAAATTAATATGGTGATCTTGCATTTGAGCTAATTCTGAAGGCCACATTTCAGATCTGATGTTTTTGTTGTGCTGGTCTTTGACCAGATGAGTTTATGAGATGGACTGCATGTTAACAGAAGTTTTTTTTATCACTAATACACCAATACTAATTGGAGGATAGCCATAAAACTGTGCATACATTTATTCCACTGTCTAATCGGCCCTATATGAAAATGATTTCTCTTGGATATCCAGTATGGCAGCCACGTATGTCATCTTGAAAATCTTATTATCAACACTCCTTGCATTAACATATCAACACGATGTTTTCATCATGACATGACCTTCAGTATGGCCACAATGACAGGCAGTCTTGAAAATCATGTTATCACTACTCCTTCTAACCAGACAGTATGCATGGGGTTTCTGGTCAGCAACGAAAACGGTTCCACTTGGACCTCCAGTATGGCCATCACAATGTCCAGCTTGAGAATCTTGTTATCACAACTGAAGAGAAAGACATATATATCTGCATGGGGTTTCACTATGATGTTTAGCTGGTCTGCAATGATAATGGATTCACTTGGACCTCCAGTATGGCCACCACAATCTCCATCTTGAAAATATTTTTATTGCTGCTCATTGTAAAGTGATTGTCATTTCACCAGAAAACTTGTGTTCCTAAATGAAAATGGTGCCATTTTGACATCCAATATGGCCAGTATGTCAGATATCCTGAAGTTGTTGTTGCTACTCCTTTTCATTGGAAAATCATATGACATGGGATTTTTATTTGAAGACTACTTGAACCAGAATCAAATCGATGCTGATCTGATTCTCCCAAGTGGATAGCTGTATCAGCATAGGGTTTTCACAGAAAGACTTAAAACATATAGTCAGTCCTAAATAAAAATGGTGCTCCACAGTGGTTCAATATGGATGTCACAATGAATAATTGAAAATTATGTCACTATTTCTCATGAATGGATGACCATATTGGCATGTAATTTTCAGAAAAGTATTTTTAATCATGTCTGGTTTATTATGAATGAAAATGGTGTCAATCTTGCTTTCAGTATGGCTGTCACAGCAAAATACTATTGCTCAGGAATGGTTTCATTAGGGATTAAACAATTTGCAGATGAAAAGCATGGTCTCTTCTTGAATTCATAGTAATTCTTTGCAGATAGTAGAGCATAAGCTTTTATGTCACTGTTTTCCAACAGAATCTTTGGATATATTATCCCTGCTTGGCTTTTTGCCCTTTTCATTGAATCAGATTGTCAGGGGAAATCTATGGTCTATAGACAATTTTATGTTGATGCATTGCCACAGTCTTGTACATTTGAATTTAAAATTATTCCTAATGAGAAGGCTGCTGAAAGAAAGTGCACACAAAAAAGCATTGCTGTCAAAACTAAATCAGTCCCATCCAAATGTTCCCATTGTTGATTTTAACATGCTATGTGGGACATATGCAGCTGCTAAAATTTGCCTAGAACATCATGATTTTCCAGATCATACCACAGTACATGACTGAGTGTATTGTTGCTGTATAACTTTTATGAGTCAAATCAGTTTTTAAAATGGATCTTATATTATTTGTAATGGGATGACCATATTTGGAGAGAGTGAGTGAGTGAGAGAGAGAGAGAGAGAGAGAGAGAGAGAGAGAGAGAGAGAGAGAGAGAGAGAACTATTCTAGTAGTACATGTGTACACAATAGGAGTATGCTGTTTATGACATCATCATTTGTGCTTGTTATAATGAGCTTTAACAAATCTGAAATTGAAACAAATTTAATTATTAAGTGCACAGTGCAAGTATTACCGAGAACACAGTAAATAAAAAGACATTAATTCTCTAAATTTGATAATTCCCAGTTTGCACTCCTTCTGTCATTATTCTTTTACAAGATTATTAATCAAAAAGGAAAAAAGAATATATGTTACCAAATGAAAATGCATGAAAAATGATAATTATGTTAAATCATTATTAGAAATTGTGATTGGATTGTTTGTTTTATTTTGTTTATTTTGTTATGGTGTTAGAGTACAAATCACAAAACTTTTGTTTGGTTACAGGGAATCATTTAGATGGTTTGAAATGGCACAGATTAGTGATTATTTGGATATAGAGGCTGAAATAACAAAGCTGAACCTTAATGTTATGAATGGTTTTAGATTTTCTTCTCAATTAAGATTTTATAGAATTGTACTAAAATTAGTCATCTAATAATACATTCATATTGTTGCATAAATGTTGGGGTTAGAAACTGAGTATTTTACTGGTTCATCAAAATTTGAAATTTGTCCATGTTTGACTTTTCAATTTCTTAGGCATACAGTTGTTTTGGAAATCTACATTAATACATTGAGCTGTAGATGGTGCAGAAATATTGATCATAACATTTGATTACATTCTTTCAGACTCCGCAGTGGATCAGAGAGGAACTCAAAAAAGCCCACAAAGTCAGACCTTGGGGACAGCCTCGGAGCAGAAGGGGGCAGTTGGGAGACTGTAAGTGCCAAACAGCTCACAACCCAGAGTAGGTCTCAGGATGAACTCCACACTGATGGTCATAGTTGGAATGGAAAACATGGTATGTTGAGTTAACATGCTGGCTGGCTTACTGATGCAGCAGACATATGTAAATTTGTTTTTTTTGCATTGCCTGTTTGGTTTTATTGATACTAGACTTGTGCATTGCCTATTTGGTTTGATAGATACTTAACTAGTGCATTGCCTATTTGACTTTATGGATACTAGACTTGTGCATTGCCTATTTGGTTTGATAGATACTTAACTAGTGCATTGCCTATTTGGCTTTATGGATACTAGACTAGTGCATTGCCTGTTTGGCTTTATGGATACTAGACTAGTGCATTGCCTATTTGACTTTATATGGATGCTTGACTTGAGCATTGCCTATTTGTTTTTCTTGGGAGACTAGACTTGTGCATTACGTTTGGTTTTATGGATACTCGACTTGTGCATTGTCTATTTGTTTTATTTGGATACTAGACTTGTGCATTGCCTGTTAGGTTTTGTGGATAGTAGACTAGTGCATTGCCTATTTGGGTTGACAGATATTAGATTTGTGCAGTGCCTATTTAGTTTGATATATAATTGAGTTCCGCATTGCCTATTTGGTTTTATGGATACATGAGTTTTGCATTGCCTGCTTGTTTTAGACACTAGCATTGTGCATTGCCTAGTTGATTGGGATACTTTACATACCACAATACTTGTGTGGTGATATAATACATATCATGATAGGACAGGTTAGTAGATTATACAATACATATTGTAATAGGGAAATGTTATGTAATGCATACCTTCATGCAGTTGTCTGCATTCTCCATTGTTTTTGCATGTAATATCAATGTTACTGTGTTGGCATTTTGAGCATGCATTAAGGTTACTAGTATTATATGAATATGTCTTGACTGTTTAGCAAGGTTGCTAGTATTTTTTGACTGTCTTGACTGTTTAGAAAGGTTACCATCGTTATCTGAATATGTCTTGATTGTTTAGCAAGGTTACCAGCATTATCTGAATATGTCTTGACTGTTTAGCAACAGCATTATCTGAATATGTCTTGACTGTTTAGCAGGGGTCCCGAGTGGTCTAAAGTGCTGTCCGTTACGGATCAATGCCATATCATCTCTGTCTGCATGTGTTTGAGTCTAGGATTCAGTGAATGTGGATATGTGAGAAAGCTTGCCAGTAGCTTCTCGTGGGTCAGTGGTTCTTTCAGGTGATTTCCCGGTTTCTTCCTCCACCATTAATACTGGCCGCCATGAATAGCCTATAGTGTGCTGAAAAATGGTGTAAAGCTCAACAACAACTTGACTGTTTAGCAAGGTTACCAGCATTATCAGAATGTCTTAACTGTTTAGCAAGGTTACCAGCATTATCTGAATATGTCTTGACTGTTTAGCAGCAGGATTGTCTGAATATATCCTGACTGTTTAGCAAGGTCACTAGTGTTATCTGAGTATGTCTTGACTGTTTAGCAAGGTTACTAGTGTTATCTGAGTATGTCTTGACTGTTTAGCAAGGTTACTAGTGTTATCTGAGTATGTCTTGACTGTTTAGCACGGTCACTAGTGTTATCTGAGGATGTCTTGACTGTTTAGCAAGGTCACTAGTGTTATCTGAGTATGTCTTGACTGTTTAGCAAGGTTACTAGTGTTATCTGAGTATATCTTGACTGTTTAGCAAGGTTACTAGCATTATCTAAGTATGTCTCGACTGTTTAGCAAGGTTGCTAGTATTATTTGAATGTCTTGACTGTTTAGCAATGTTACCAGCATTATCTTAATATGTCTTTACTGTATAGCAAGGTTACCATCATTATCTGAATGTCTTGATTGTTTAGCAAGATCACTAATATTATTTGAATACTTTGACTGTTTAGCAGGGTCTAACTTTATCTGAATATGTCCTGTCTAGCAAGGTTACTAGTGTTGTCTGAATATGTCTTGATTGTTTAGCAAGGTTGCTAGTATTTTTTGACTGTCTTGACTGTTTAGAAAGGTTACCAGCATTATCTGAATATGTCTTGATTGTTTAGCAAGGTTACCATCATTATCTGAATATGTCTTGACTGTTTAGCAACATCATTATCTGAATATGTCTTGACTGTTTAGCAAGGTTACCAGCATTATCGGAATGTCTTAACTGTTTAGCAAGGTTACCAGCATTATCTGAATATGTCTTGACTGTTTAGCAGCAGCATTATCTGAATAGGTCTTGTCTGTTTAGCAAGGTTACTGATATTATTTGAATGTCTTGACTGTTTAGCAAGGTCACTAGTGTTATCTGAATATGTCTTGACTTTAGCAAGGCAACTAGTGTTTATCTGAATATGTACTGACTTTAGCAAGGTCACTAGTGTTATCTGAGTATGTCTTGACTGTTTAGCAAGGTTACTAGTGTTATCTGAGAATGTCTTGACTGTTTAGCAAGGTTACTAGTGTTATCTGAGTATGTCTTGACTGTTTAGCAAGGTTACTAGCATAATCTAAATATGTCTTGACTGTTTAGCAAGGTTGCTAGTATTATTTAAATGTCTTGACTGTTTAGCAATGTTACCAGCATTATCTTAATGTCTTGACTGTTTAGCAAGGTTGCTAGTATTATTTAAATGTCTTGACTGTTTAGCAATGTTACCAGCATTATCTTAATATGTCTTGACTGTTTAGCAAGGTTACCAGCATTATCTAAATGTCTTGACTGTTTAGCAAGGTTGCTAGTATTATTTAAATGTCTTGACTGTTTAGCAGGGTCTAACTTTATCTGAATATGTCCTGACTGTTTAGCAAGGTTACTAGTGTTGTCTGAATATGTCTGGACTGTTTAGCAAGGTTACTAGTGTTGTCTATGTCTTGACTGTATAGCAAGGTTACCAGCATTATCAGAATGTCTTGACTGTTTAGCAAGGTTACTAGCATTATCTGAATATGTCTTGACCGTTTAGCAAGGTTACTAGTATTATCTGTGTGTGTCTTGATTATTGAGCATGGTTAATATTGTCTGAATATGTCTTGACTGTTTAGCAAGGTTACTAGTGTTATCTATGTCTTGACTTTAGCAAGGTTCATAGCTTTGTCTGAATATGTCTTGACTGTTTAACAAGATTATGAGTATTATTTTAAGATGGCATAATTGTTATTCTGCATATAGTTTTATTACTAGTTACGCACTACCTTTATAATATTTTTGACCACAGAAACCCAGGTATTTCAAGATGAAAAACTTAAAACACTTCTGAGGATTTACATGCAAAGTTTCATCAGCCATTGTTATCTTAAGAAACTGTTATGAGATTGGAAGTTGTTTATTTTAATTGACATTAAATCTTCAAATTTTCTTTAATACCTGAATAGTAATAAGAACTGGAATGTTCAAAATATGAACAATTTATTATTGTATATAAGTATAGCTGAATAAAAAGATGATTCTGATGTTCAGTCACTGAGACTGGTCTGGTTCTTCAAACTGAGTAGTAGAACCAGTCTGACAACTAAGGCATAAGAGATGGATAATAATACACATAAAGAACAGTGCAGATATAATTATCACTTTTATTGGAGAGTCATAAAGCTCTTCAGTTTTCCTTTTTTTCTCAGCTTTAAATCATGTATGCCATGACACATCACCCTCAAGTGCAAGTATTGATAATTTGTTATCCGCACAAATGTATTGTTATCTACAATGATGCATTATCAAGTACATAGATGTATTGTCAAGTACATAGATGTATTGTCATCTACATGGATGCATTATCAATTTATGTATTGTCAAGTACATAGATGTATTGTCAAGTACATAGATGTATTGTCATCTACATGGATGCATTATCAATTTATGTATTGTCAAGTACATAGATGTATTGTCAAGTACATAGATGTATTGTCATCTACACTGATGCATTATCAATTACATTGATGTATTATCAAGTACATAGATTTATTGTTGTCCACACTGATGCATTATCAATTACATTGATGTATTATCAAGTACATAGATTTATTGTTGTCCACACTGATGCATTATCAATTACATTGATGTATTGTCAAGTACATAGATGTATTGTTATCTACACTGATGCATTATCAAGTACATAGATGTATTGTCATCTACACTGATGGTTATGAATTACATAGATGTATTGTCATCTACACTGATGCATTATCAATTACATTGATGTATTGTCAAGTACATAGATGTATTGTCATCTACAGGATGCATTATCAATTACATTGATGTATTCTCAACTATACAGATGTAGTACATAGATGTATTGTTATCTACACTGATGCATTATCAAGTACATAGATGTATTGTCATCTACACTGATGGTTATCAATTACATTGATGTATTGTCATCTACACTGATGCATTATCAATTACATTGATGTATTGTCAAGTACATAGATGTATTGTCATCTACAGATGCATTATCAATTACATTGATGTATTGTCAAGTACATAGATGTATTGTCAAGTATAGGGATGCATTATCAATTACACTGATGTATTCTCAACTATATAGATGTAGTCATACTCTGATGTAATGCCAATTACACTGATGTATTCTCAACTACACAGTTGTATTGTCAAGTACATGTACATGGATGTATTGTCAAGTACATGGATATATGTCAAGTACATTGATGTATTATCTACACAGATCTATTGTCAATTGCATGGATGTACTGTCAACTAAATCAACATATTGTCAACTACCTTGATGTATTGTCATCTACATTGATGCATGGTCAAGTCTATTGATGTATTTTCAATTACACTGATGTATTTTCAAGTACACTGATGTTATGTCAGCTACATTGACAGACACTTCTTCCTTCATAACACACACAAAGGTGTCCAGAGACATAGATCAGACCATAAATCAGGGTAGAGTTACTGAGAGACCTATGAAAATGTTGTAGTGAGTGCAATCCAAGCTAAACATTGAGAAGAATAATGAAACTTTGTGATAGGTATGTTTTGATAAGCATTAAAGCTTAATATTGTAAATGTATTTTTATGCTAGATATGACAGACTAATATTTCATGTTCCAGTGACTTTGTTCAAAATTTATGTTTAAAGTTTATGTATTGTGTGCTGTTTATGTTCAAATCTTAACACTTGATAATTGGATGTGCTTTTGTTGTTGCTGTTGTAAGGGTTTAACAACCTTTTTCAAGTCAAAATTGGCTGTGCATGGCAACCAGTATAAATAGTGGAGGAAGAACCCAGGAAAACCCTGGAAAGAACCACCAACCCAAGATAAGCCACTAGCAAGCTTTCTCACATTGGCCAAATCCAAGAATTGAACCCATGCAGACAGAGGTTAGATGGCAGTGTTCTATACAACATGAGAGCTTTAAACCACTCTGTGCCCTGGCTTATTTTTATGCAATACTGTTTCAACCAAAAATAGTCGCTGTGATGTGCATTTTATGCTTTACTAAGTATTTGTATTTAGTTCGTGACTACATAGATGTTTCCATGTTGTATCCATCCTAGGCTGCATAGAAAGCCTATTTGACCAGTGTTTTTGAAAGTGTTGATTCAGTGACAAGCCATCCATTGTGCATTATATGCTCACTGTATATTGTACCTTTGAATGAGTAGAAGAGAGGTCTGTATGTTACATGTTTTTCATGTTTTACATGTAAAACATGTGCTGTAGTGACTATTTCAGGCAATTAGGGATGTATGAGTTGTGCTCTGAATAGAATCAGGCTTCAATAGCTATTATTATCCACTCCATGAAGTCAGTCTATACATGGTGAAAATTTCTGAGTAACTTTAACTGGTAGTATTCTCAGCATGGTTTATGCATCACTAATTGCCTTAATCAAGCAGTCTCTAAAGCTCAAGCATCAAATGAAGAACAACTGGGAAATCTTGTTATACCTGTTAATCCTCCAGAATGAATGGTCATATCATCATGGTTTTTTTTAAACAAAAACACTTACAATGCTTAGTTGGTCCTCGATGAAATGGTACCTGTCCAACATGACCACCACAACAGCCATCTTGGAAAAATTGTTATTGCTAATTTTCTAGATTGAAAGTCATAGACATGGGTTTTCACCAATAGATTTCATGATAACTAGATGGTTCTAGATGAAAATGGTGCTAACCATACAGCAAATATGGCTGCTATGAGAACTGTTGTCACTTTTGCTCTTGAAACTCATGTTTCACAGTGATTATGGTAATTATGATGGGCTTTTCCTAAATGAAAATTGCCACAGTTTTACATCCATTATGGCTGTCATGGTGACTTTTTAAAATGATGTCACTATTTTTCATGAATGTGGGATCATTATGACCTTGGATTTTCACCAAACAGCAATGATGTCTTATTTGTCCCAAATGGCAATGATGTCTTATTTGTCCTAAATGGCAATGATGACTTATTTGTCCTAAATGGAAATGATGTCTTATTTGTCCTAAATGGAAATGTCTTATTTGTCCTAAATGGAAATAATGTCTTTTTTGTCCTAAATGAAAATATCTTATTTGTGCTAAATGGCAATGATGTCTTATTTGTCCTAAATGGAAATGTCATATTTGTCCTAAATGGCAATGATGTCTTATTTGTCCTAAATGGCAATGATGTCTTATTTGTTTTAAATGGAAATTATATCTTATTTGTTCTAAATGGAAATGATGTCAAGCTGACATCCAGTATTGGTAGCACATCAACTAATCACTGAAAAATATTAGAGGTGGTTTCAGCACTCAAAAATTTAAAGAAATGATCCTCTCATGAATTCTTTGAAATTCTTTTCACTGAGTATCAGTCCCTTCGAGGGGCTCTTGTTATTGTTTTGTCTTCTTATGCATACATATGTATGTATGCTCTAATCTGTTTAAATGGAGGGATGTATATGGACCAACATTTTAGCATCAAGATCACGTTTGTCTTTTTCTGCATGATAATTATTCTTTGCAATGGTTTTTGTAGACTTCTGAAACATTTATAGAGATAAGTTGTATAGTTGTTGATTACACACTGGTTGATATCATGTTATAATTATTTTATCTACAGATTGATGGTAATGTGGTGTTACTAGTCTTGCAGGCAAGACATACTAGGAGTGATATTTACTTTTGCAATGATAACAACAACAACAACAATAATAATAATAAAAAATAAATAAATTTATTGCAGTAGGGTAATGCACAGCTCCGGTGGCCCAGTGGTTAGAGTATCTACTTTAGATGCACTACTCTTTTGAGTATATTTTAGATTTTTAATGTAACATTAACAATTTGTCAGTCATATCCTACAAATTCTGTACTGTGGCAGTTTATAGTGATGTCTGACATGGGAGCATAATGTTGCAGACATGTCCCACCCACTTACATTATGGTGTTCACAGCTGACCAGTCCTAACACTAACCTCTTAATACTGAGTGCCTAGTGAGGCAGCTGGTAGTATCATTTTTATAATTAATTCTTTGGTATAACTTGGAAGGGGTTTGAACCCATGACCTCCAGCATCTGATACTGATGCTCTAACCACAAAGCCACTGAAGCAATTATTTTAAAAGGATATATAATAAATAAGAACTAATATCATGTATATCACTTCCATTTATAGGTAATCCATGTATACCACTTCCATTTATAGGTAATCCATGTATACCACTTCCATTTATAGGTATAATTTTATTTTTAACCTGCAGGAAATCCTTCATTGAATAAGATGCAACAATGTTTGTGCATATGGCTAACATTTTTTTGAAGTAAGCTGAGGAAATTCCAGTTTTAAACTTAAGGCATAAAACATTCAATTCTTGTCAGCTACACTATTCACTTTTAAGGGTTTGTGACAGATGCAGTATTCTTGTATCTTTTTGTGCAAATCTGAAAAAGACAGCCCAACAAAGGAATAATAAAACACCCCCAAAACACACATGCACCAAAAAATCCAAATTTAGCATCCTGTAAATAATAGTGTTCTCCATGAGTGAGTTTTTATCATCATTACAGCTATCAGTTACTGTAGACAAAAATAAAAACTTGACCCATCCTTTGCACCTGTTACTATTATTTACCCCTTCCTGGTATGTGAATTTGACACCTGGTATGGTATTCAAGGTGTTGTGTAAGGTTTTAGTTTCTTTAGTCATTTTTGTTCTTTTTATAGAATGTATATACCCTATATATTTTCATGTAAGTCCGGTTTGCTTGCTATCAACATAGTGTCCTGTGCCTTTGCATAATTAGCCATTGATCAGGGTCTGTGTTCTAAACTGCTTATGCCCCAGGCCAGTCATTAACAGTAAGTCTGGTTTAGTCAAGTAGTATCTGGTCTGTACATTAGTATATATGGTAATATAATCAGACTTGTACATTAGTACATATGGTAATGTAATCTAGCCTGCTAAATATGAGGATCTCATGAAAACATTGCTTTCAGGATACCTTTTGGATAGTACACAGAAGTGTAAGTTGGACACTTTTCTGTTCATTTTTTTTAAAAAAAGGGGAGTGCATATTATAGTGTGGGTAGAATGTGGTATTCACTGTATGATTACATGATACAATCAGTCATGTATCATGCAAAATTCATTTTAGCTGGTATTCTGTGTAATTAATTGTACATGTATTTTAGTCTTCAGTTGACTGCTCATTCCATAGACAACATCCAGATTAGAGTTATAGTGCAAGTAGGGGCAGTGTTGTCCCTATGATAATTTTAGAGGGGGAGCAACCTCTTCTCCATCCCTGTACTCAACCCTTGTTGGATGCCCCTGTCATCTCTTTGGTATGCCTTGCCTTCTTTGGGCCTGTCCTATCTTAAATCTTAATACATTGCATTAATCTACTTAAAGCATAATTTACATCATTTAAATCCAGTTTTTCACTTGCCATGAACATTTCTTTTCTTAATACACTAGTAGAGTGCATAAAAGTGCCCTTTTTGTGAATGTGCTTAAACCCTGACAGACAACATTAAGACATTGTCTACCAAAAACACTTAAATATTTAGAAAGAGACACAATCTTATAATTCAGTATTTATAAATTGCTAATCACAAATTCAGCACAATTATTTACAGAAAAAAACAATAACTGCTGTTTTATTGATTTAAACAAGCTGCTGCAGAAATGAACATATAATCATTAATTTAATGGCAGTTTCTGCTGGTTATGTCACACCTGCTGCCCATTGCATGAGGAATTTTGGAGTAGCCATTGAGGATTTATCACACATGCCCATCTAATGTAGAACTGTTTGTTTGAGTGCAATAGATAGCTTATAGAAGGTCCAAGAATATAAAACTGTCTTGATGATCATCTGTACACAGTGGTCACCTGGTCACAAGTGTTATTCTAATTCACCCACTGTAAAATTTCCTATTAAGGTCTGGTTTGTAAATATCCTCTACAAAATTTGGTTCATAGCAAAATATGACTTCTTCAAATTTCTTGTAAATCACAGGCCTCTCACATAAGCCAATTGATCTGGTGATTTGTCAGTAATATCATCATTGAGCTTTATTAAAAAGACTTCTTATGAGGTCTTCACATAAATGGCTCTGGTCTGATGGCCAATGGCCATCTAGAAAATCTTATTCTGCCATTTTTCCTGAATGGGAATTCATTTTGAAATGGGTTATTAGATGTCCAGTTGATTCTAAATGAAAGTGGGGCTTATCTGATAATCCAATTTTGAATTTTCTCACTGCAATGCTCATCTTGTTATTCTAATCATTTTGAAATGAAAAGTAATGCTACCATTTGGTTTTCAGCCAAAGGCTTCTTTATATATATATATATATATATATATATATATATATATATATATATATATATATATATATATATATATAGTTGATCCAAAATGGTGATGATTTGATGTCTAGTAAGACCACCACAATGGCGTTCTTGAAATTAATATCACTACTCCTCTTGGTCATATCAACATTTTATGCAACTTCTTATGTTGGGTTGGTTTCAATGGTGCCCTTCAGACATTCAATATACATCATCTTAAAAATTCTTATCACAATTTCTTCTGACTGAATAGTCAAATCAGCATACATTCTTTGCTGAAAGACTTCTTATGATGTCTTGTTGGAAAATCCTGCTGATTCATAATGACTGTCTTGAAAATTCTATTTTCTACTTGTCATTTTGACATTCTGCTCACACCTAAAGGCTTTTTGTGATATCCTATTTGTACTAAGTTAAAGTGTTTCTTATATTAAATATGGCCACCATGGTATCCATCTTAAAAATCTGTTATCATTGTTCCTCTGATGTGGAATTTATATGGCAACAATATTGGGTTTCCACAAGAGGATTTCTAATGATGCCATGTTGGTCCTAAACAAAAATGGTGCCAAGATGTCACCAATATGTCTACCAAAGCAGCTAATGCAAAATCTTACCACTGAAGAATATTAAAGATGGTTTCACACTTGGAAGCTAAAAAAATATAAATGAATTTCTGGAAATTCTTTTCAGACAAATGAGCATCTGTCCATTTGAGGCCCATTTGAGGGAATTGTTTAATTAGTTCCAGACAGGTGAGGGACTCTTGTTTTAGTATTTGTGACAGTGTACCACACTGTGGGTCATATATGTGAGGAAGATTTACCTGACAGTGGGTGATAAGATGTACATTTATTATTTTTTTCTCTGCAGACAGGTGTATCAAACAGTGGGTCATGTGTGAGACATATTTGCATTACAATTATGAGGTTTTAAGTTTTTATTATTTAGTATTTTACAGAAAGGTGTATCTTATGAGTTCATAAACTAAGTCATTTGTCTAGAAATGACTGCTCTTAGACACTGTGGTGAAAGGGAATATTAAATGTCACAAAAAGATACATTTTTAATAGCCACACTGTTTTAATTAATGGACTTCAGTCACTGTGATAATACCAGCTGTACAACAAATTTGGAAACAAATTGATGCTTATATCCTAATAAAGAATATTTTATCAACATTTCTGTAAAAATTGAACATAATTGGTAGGTTCTACAGGTGATTAGTAAGCAGATAAATGTATGTAAGTGGAGGAGACACCACAAGTGCATGGCTGCTTTCCATGGTGGGGGGAGTGTGTGTGTGTGTGTGTGTGTGTGTGTGTGTGTGTGTGTGTGTGTGTGTGTTGTTTAAAGGGACTTGCTTATCTGTTGTAATCTCTTTGGTGTCATTGACTTATCAGTGTAATTCTTGAAATACAACTCTAGTATCCAATTTGATCAGGAGGGTTATGTAATGGATAGAAATACAGTTGGATACATTTAGGTTTGGTCTGGAGGATTGTAATTATGTAATGGAGAGAAATACAGACCACCTTAGTTAGGCCCCTTGATAGCCTGTGTTTGAGTAATTGATATTTTAGTTACATGTGTTTACTGTGTTTACAGTATATACTGGATTTTCCTACTCAAAACTGCTGTTAGGTATAGGGCACAGCAAAGGTGTAGTGTGTAGACATAAGGCTCATACATTACCATTGGACATTGGGAAAATTCAGGTCACTCATGAGATACCTGTAGTCCTTTACACAGTGGTAGTAGTTAGTCTGTTTACAAATACAGTATTTAATTGACTCACTTGTTGGGTACATGGATATTTCCTTATTGAGGTATGTATCTTGCAGAGCTTGTTTTGGACATTTGAGACATTGTAAGTAGAACTCATCACATGTTCATTTCTTCACAAAAGAAAGTTTTGATTTTGATCAAAGAAGTTAACAAGCACTTTTATATTGAAAAATATCTTGAAGTATTTTCATACCATGATGTCATGTACAGGAGTTATGCCCCTATTATTACATGAATAATTACCTGTTAATTTTCAACATTAGGATTGCAAGGAGTTGTGACGCAAGATTTTCATTCTCCAGACTTCATTTTCTGTTGTGTTACTTAGGATTAATGGATTTAACCAAATTTGGAATGCAACATTATGCAGATAATGCACTGAATGAAATTGGACATCCTGCATTTCATGTCTTCAATACAAAGAATTATATATCCCAGATTTTCTCTCCTTTTGACTTTGGTTTTTCTTGCATTTTCCTGACTTTCCCCAAATTTTGTGTCATCATTTAGAAGAATTATTGACCTTGAAAATACAATCATTGCCAGTTGCTCTTGGAGGGAAGATGAGTTACATTCTTTTCATTAGTTTCTGGTCATTCACTGTAAGGCAAAGTTTTTGGTTCATGTCTTATATACAATACCCATTGTTGTGTATATGTAATTTAATTATTTGTTTGTTAGTTTTAATTTTTTTTTATAATTCTATTGCATGCTATAATATGGCAACTTTGTTAACTGGAATTGATATTGACCAGAAATTCAGTTCAGTTCTGTTTGACCTGATAATAGAAACATTGTATGTAGTTGCTGACTTTGATTTTGAACCAGTAGGAGTTGTAGTAACCAATTTTTTTAAAATTTGTTCCCAGAGTAGGATCCATTGATTTCAATTGAGGCCATACTGGGAGTATGTGATGTTAAGGCATGTTAAAAGCTGCTATTTTGTTCAGAAAGGATGACCATGTGACTTTCATCCAAGAATCTGTTTTGTGTCTTAAATTAGTGATGTATGTTTTCTTGATAGAATTTGTTATTTTGAACCAGTAGGAGTTGTCATGACCAATTTTTTTAAAATTCATTCCCAGAGTAGGATCCATTGATTTTAGTTGAGGCCATACTGGGAGTATGTGATGTTAGGCATGTTAAAAGCTTCTATTTTGTTCAGAAAGGATGACTATGTGACTTTCATCCAAGAATCTGTTTTGTGTCTTAAATTAGTGATGTATGTTTTCTTGATAGAAGTTGTTCAGTTCGGGCTCTAAACCACTGACCCTTAAAGGTGTTTTGTTGTGACCAGTTTGAGTTAAAATTTTATTTTATGGAATTAGTGATTTTTTTCCCCTCTGGAAATATACAAGTGCTCATACAGAATTCTTGGACAAAGATATTCACTGACATTTATTCATAGTTAGAAACTAAAATAATTTCTGTGATTCCACAAGGAATTGTTGACAAATCTATACTTTGATGGTTGCAACAGATGTCATTGTCTTCCATTTTGATTTCATTGGGACTGAAATCAGATTTATTTAGGACTCTTTAATAATAGGGCTTATATTTGTTTTTTTATTCTTGGATTAATTTTGGATTTGATTCATAAATCCATAAGTTCTTTTTCTTATTTTTGCCTTGGCTTTCTAAGGAAATAAATTATTTGTTAAATTTTTCAAAGCTTGTTGTCTTGCTCATTTCTTGTTACATTTTGTAAGAGCCTAGACCCGCTAACACCCTTAATTGATAGCAAAGTCATTTTTCATTCTCCCAAATATTTAGCATGACAGGAAATAAGGGATCAGCTATAAATATATCTTTGGGTTCTTGACTTTATTGTGGCTAGCATATGAAGATGCGTGAGTGAGAGCTTATTGAAAAACAAAATAAATTATTTCACATTAAAAGGACATTTATATTACTGAAATGTTTCACTGAAGTGAAAACATATGTATTGTGGATATTGTGTTGAATGACAATACTGAATGCCTGTTGCAACTCCTTAACTGCCGTGGTGAAAGAAGATCCATCATCGATTGGTAGTGTGATCAACAGAGAGAGAGATTGGGTCCAAACATTTTTGGTGGACTTGGGCTATATAGTTGAAATGTCACCCCTGGTTTGTGGATTTACATTTAAACAAAAAAATATGTTAAGTTTGATTGACCAAATGTTCAAAAATATCAGTTATGTCCCTTGCTTAAATAGATTATTGGCTTTTAATTTATCAGAATTGTGTTTTTGTAAAATTCATAGACTTATTTTCTGCAACCAAATTTGGTATGAACTTTACATTAAGAAGACCTAGGTCAAGTTTAACATCCACTATTTTATGACAACATTTTGCCGAGTTGTGGTTCCTGTTTTTGTCTTGAAAACTTTGCCCTTCAGTTGCATTATACAAATTGTATTTGCTGTCATGTGAACAGGGCATTCTCTTTTTAATTCTTTAAAAAGCAACTCCCATTTTAGTCCTATGACATTCATGTATATATTTTGTATCCTATTTCTTTTGGCATTCTCTTATGACTAACTTTGACCCTATACCTTCTCAGAAACTTCTTTCAGCAACAAAATGTCCCATGTCTTTTGACTATGATATTTTATATATACATAAAAAAATCCAAGATTATGATTCAGATTTCCTTTCCAATGATTTTTTTCTCATTAAATTTAAACTTTTCCTCTATTTAAGTTTTTATGGTTTCTACCTTTATAAAAGCTGGTTATGGACCAGAAAAACTTATGGTCTCTTATCTGTCCATCAGTTAACACAACAAGATTGTTATTGCTGCTCTTTATAAACTGCTTGGAGGATTGCCTTGAAATATTACACACATTTATTGCATGGCCTGGTTGGTCTTTAAGGAAAATTGTGCTGCTCAGATGTCCAATAAAGCCACTACACTGGTCATCTTGAAACTCCTGTTATTGGTACTACTTCTGAATGGATGGTCATACATACATCTACTTGGTCATAGATCGAAATGGTGCCCATCTCACTTCCAGTATGGCTTCCATGGTAGACATCTTGAAAATCTTGTTATTGGTACTACTTCTGAATGGATGGTCATACATACATCTACTTGGTCATAGATCGAAATGGTGCCCATCTCACTTCCAGTATGGCTTCCATGGTAGACATCTTGAAACTCTTGTTATTGGTACTACTTCTGAATGGATGGTCATACATACATCTACTTGGTCATAGATCGAAATGCTGCCCATCTCACTTCCAGTATGGCTTCCATGGTAGACATCTTGAAAATCTTGTTATATCTGCAACCGGTGATGCTCTATGGTTTCACATTTTGCAAAGGATTAGAATTTTTAAGAAGAAGAATTTTCCAGGGTTTCCATTCGTTATATTAGTTTTTAAAAAACAATGCATGTCTTGGGTATTAGTTCTGATAATAATAATAATAATAATAATAATAATAATAATAATAATAATAATAATAATAATAAAAAAGACTTTTTTTAAAGAAGGTAACTTGGTTAGTTATAGAACTAATATACCTTGAGGCCTGTTATGTACAAAATATTTCCGTTTGAGACATTGAGGTATGATTGATTTGTTTTTATATGGATTTTAAAATATACAGCTTGGCCTTACTTCAGATGTGGCCTATCAAAAACTGCTAGCTCCACATGGTAATTTTTTTCACTTACTGTAATTTTTTTCACTTACTGGACTAAAGAGAGGAATTGTTAAAAAAGAGAGCAGATTTTTTTTTTCATGTTATAGATTTGTTAATTCACTCATTGCACATTCAGAAGCTAATATAATATGGTCCAGCAAAATAACTGATATTTTAAACTAATTCAGGCTGATTTTTTTAGCACAAAGGTGCAGTCATTCTAGTTAGCAGTGTGCTTGGATCATGTACAATTTTCATAAGTACCATATCAAAAGAAATTTTAGCCATAGTACATGACAGTATCATAAATGTATACCAACATTGTCATTTTCCATTTTGCAAAGGATTAGAATTTTTAAGAAATAGCTTCACCTTAAATAGCTTCACCTCACACCCACCACTCTCTCAGAAGTTTATAACATCTGTAGAGTGCCCCCACAAAGAACACATAGGTACATGTACTATTACTGCATGATTTAATTTGGGTTTTATGGCTGAAACATATAGGTTTCAACCATCAAAACAGTCCTTTTGATTAATACTCTTGTATTTCCCCTACAGAACAGTGTTTATTAGTGTCAGAATCCCACTCAATCCAAACCTCCCCCCCTCTTATGATGAAAAGTGAGTAAATACACATTGCAATTTGTCAACATAGCAACTGTTGTTATGGTGAAAGACAGAACCATGAAACTTGCCATAATTATTCCTGAAATGTCACTAATAAACTACAGTTTGAAAAGCAATGGAAGTATAAGGTTCATGGAGGTCAAAGGTTAAAATACTTGCTTATTGTCATCAGTTATTATTTAATTTGATTACAAATAAATAAAAAGAAATATTTTCACTGCTTATTTCTTTTACTTACTGCAACAGTTTTAAATTTATGTTAACTTCATTTCTATGTTTGAAGACTTCTGATTTTCCCATAATTAAGGTGACTACTCACACAATACTGCCTCAAGGCTAATTATGTAAGCAAGAGCAAAGTAAGTCAAATAAGCTTCATGTCATTCATATCCTAAAAATTAATGTACCTTTACAGGGCTCAATTTTAACACAAATTTCTTTGTAGCCAATAAGGACTAGTATGCTGAGAAATTTACTAGTCCTGCCAAAACTTTACTAGACCTGTCCAAAAAACATCCATAAAACAATATCACACTTGTATTGAGATTAATAACAATATTATTCATAAATAGCATTATCATATGAAACACAGAAATACAGAATTATATGTAAATCCATCTTCAAATCATCTACAGGACCTCTGCTGAAGTCAAGTCTTTATTATTAGGAATGGCTTAAACAAATAATCCAGACTTACTAGCCCATCAGACTATTAACATTATGAAAGTTACTAGTCTGACAGGAAATCTATTAGCCTTGGGCTAGCAGACTACTGCTAATTTCCAGCCCTGCCTTATGTTCAGAAAATCATATATAATGATATGGAAATAAGAGAATAATTGCATAAAGTACAGAATGATGCTGGCTCGACTTTGTCATTTTCACTTACTGGACTTCAGAGGTAAATTTTAAAAATAAGATCTTGTAATTTTTGTACCTTTTATAAATTTGTTAATTATTTCATTGCACTTTCAGAAGTTGGTATTGTCTTGTTGAGTAAAATTCATTTTCCCAATTTTAATAACTGCCAATGATGGTATACATAGAATGAGTTTTTGAATACAATCATTTTAGTTAGTAGTGTGATTAGATGATGTACAATTTACATAAATATAATATGAAAAGAAATTTCAGCCATAGTACATGAAAGTAAAATAGATTTACATAAAGATTCTCCCCACTGTGCATATTGCAAATGTAATCTTTACCTTACACCCACCACTCATCATAAGTTCATTAGAGTGCCGATTCTGAATGGATGGTCATATCTACATATCGATTTCAATTAAAGACTTAAATATTGTTTATTTTATTGTTTCCTATTGACCCAGTGACCTTGGATTACAAGTTGTATGCCCTGCCAATTGAGCTACCCACTTTGTAAATAGGATCAAAAGTGTTGTCCCTTGAGTGTTGACATGCAGTGGAAATAATAAAGTTCAGTTAAATTCATTACAGCAAATATATTCAGTAACTGATAATTGATTTTGCTTTACAAACTTTCCATTTAGGAGAAATAGATCACTTGAATTGTAAGGAAAACCTTTAAATGCTATCATGTCATCTCTGCTAATATTTTCAGTCTTGGTTTGTCTCTTACAGAAATGTAAAGCAGTATCAATTTCTAATATGTTTTAGTTTGATGTTTCTTAAAAGTAAATCTGTAGTATTGATTACTGTCGCTCATGTATGCTTTAAATTATAGCATATATTTGCATATTAGTCAAGTGTAAAGAGCACAGACCCTGATATGCTGTCACATAATGTACATGCAGAGCATGGTCTATGCTGCTCTACTGATTATGCCTTTCAGATATGTTGCTGCACTGTGTGATGGCAGATCTGAGTTTGTATAGTTACAATTTGATGTATGAGTATATATGGTAAAATTTCGTAAAAGTTTGTATAGTTACAATTTGATGTATAAGTGAGTATATATGGTAAAATTTTGTATGAGTTTGTATAGTTACAATTTGATGTATGAGTATATATGGTAATATTTGGTGGTAATAAGTGTTATTTTATATAGGCTGGAAATCTCTAAAGCAGTATGCATGCTATTAGAACAAAATGATTATTTCTTATTTATGTTAATCAGGGTAACTGAGTTTTTCTTTTTTTTTTTTTTACAACTGTTCCATGCTATAAGAATAAATGATACAGTGAAATATAACAAGTTTTGCACATTTTAGGCTGCTTACTTGTGAAATGCTTAAGTATCCAACTTTCTGAAAAAGTGATGCTAATTAATATTTAGGAGTCCACACAAAATCACCTAAATATAAATATATAGGTTAATGCAGAAAAGAAACAATCCAATGCCAAAAAGTATAAAACATGCCTCTAAGGGAAAATTTATGGTTGTCAGACATGTTTAAAAGGATGACCATTCCAAAAATTAAGTTAGCATTGATATTCAGTATTTAAATGCTCATGCATGCCATTCAGATTCACAAGGGAGGTAATTCTTTTAGGAAATTCGTAAAAGAACAGATTGGTCCTCAGCCACATTTTCACAAATTCAACTCACAAGATATAAATTTAAATAAGACTAAATTTTGTCAGTGCAGTTCTACAAATGAAATGATTGTTGAATTTGTTGTCTTTCTTTCATTCAACATACTGTTTTATCTATATGAGGCCAAATGCAAATTTGAAAAGTAATGAGCCATTGTCCAAGTATACTATAAATGTAAAGGATGAGGGGCATTATTGGAGTAAATAGCAAACAAAAACAGGGTTCAGATAGAGGTTGTGGAGGGTAAAACAGGTGGTTTTATATGACTATATCATGTGACTTTGTTTATCTTTAAAAAAGCACCTCCCAAGGAAATGCCTAGATAAAAATGAAACCAAAGGCTTATCAAAAATATTGGTCCTGCTTTAGAGCTCCAGTATAGCCAACAGTTGACCTTCTTGAAAAGCATGTGTATTCTTTTGGTCCTGAAGGTATGGTCATTTGCTAAACACAAGAATCTTATGAGGTCTAGTTCGACCTAAATGAAAATAGTATAGATCTGACCCTTGATATGGCAACCATGGCAGCTATCTTAAAATTGATGTTTGTACACCACCTAAATGAACTTAGTAATTTTTGCTTCATATAATGTTTAGTTGGTCCCAAAGAAAATGGTGCCAATTTGATTTGCAGTATAGCCACATTGGTGACAATTTTGAAAATCCAGCTGTTGCTATTTCTCCTGAATAGATGGTATTATCATCATGAAATTCTTGTTATTGTAACTTTAAAATGGATGGCTGTATCAACATTTTGTCTGGTACTGAATACGTATCAGAATCCAGTACTGAGTTAGGTGTTAAACTAAGTCTGGTACTGAATAAGTATCAGAATCCGGTACTGAGTTAGGTGTTAAACTAAGTCTGGTACTGAATAAGTATCAGAATCCGGTACTGAGTTAGGTGTTAAACTAAGTCTGGTACTGAATAAGTATCAGAATCCGGTACTGAGTTAGGTGTTAAACTAAGTCTGGTACTGAATAAGTATCAGAATCCGGTACTGAGTTAGGTGTTAAACTAAGTCTGGTACTGAATAAGTATCAGAATCCAGTACTGAGTTAGGTGTTAAACTAAGTCTGGTACTGAATAAGTATCAGAATCCGGTACTGAGTTAGGTGTTAAACTAAGTCTGGTACTGAATAAGTATCAGAATCCGGTACTGAGTTAGGTGTTAAACTAAGTCTGGTACTGAATAAGTATCAGAATCCAGTACTGAGTTAGGTGTTAAACTAAGTCTGGTACTGAATAAGTATCAGAATCCGGTACTGAGTTAGGTGTTAAACTAAGTCTGGTACTGAATAAGTATCAGAATCCGGTACTGAGTTAGGTGCTAAACTAAGTCTGGTACTGAATAAGTATCAGAATCCGGTACTGAGTTAGGTGTTAAACTAAGTCTGGTACTGAATAAGTATCAGAATCCAGTACTGAGTTAGGTGTTAAACTAAGTCTGGTACTGAATAAGTATCAGAATCCAGTACTGAGTTAGGTGTTAAACTAAGTCTGGTACTGAATAAGTATCAGAATCCGGTATTGAGTTAGGTGTTAAACTAAGTCTGGTACTGAATAAGTATCAGAATCCGGTACTGAGTTAGGTGTTAAACTAAGTCTGGTACTGACTAAGTATCGGAATCCAGTACTGAGTTAGGTGTTAAACTAAGTCTGGTACTGAATAAGTATCAGAATCCGGTACTGAGTTAGGTGTTAAACTAAGTCTGGTACTGAATAAGTATCAGAATCCGGTACTGAGTTAGGTGTTAAACTAAGTCTGGTACTGAATAAGTATCAGAATCCGGTACTGAGTTAGGTGTTAAACAAAGTCTGGTACTGAATAAGTATCAGAATCCAGTACTGAGTTAGGTGTTAAACTAAGTCTGGTACTGAATAAGTATCAGAATCCAGTACTGAGTTAGGTGTTAAACTAAGTCTGGTACTGAATAAGTATCAGAATCCAGTACTGAGTTAGGTGTTAAACTAAGTCTGGTACTGAATAAGTATCAGAATCCAGTACTGAGTTAGGTGTTAAACTAAAACTGGTACTGAATAAGTATCAGAATCCGGTACTGAGTTAGGTGTTAAACTAAGTCTGGTACTGAATAAGTATCAGAATCCAGTACTGAGTTAGGTGTTAAACTAAGTCTGGTACTGAATAAGTATCAGAATCCGGTACTGAGTTAGGTGTTAAACTAAGTCTGGTACTGAATAAGTATCAGAATCCAGTACTGAGTTAGGTGTTAAACTAAGTCTGGTACTGAATAAGTATCAGAATCCGGTACTGAGTTAGGTGTTAAACTAAGTCTGGTACTGAATAAGTATCAGAATCCGGTACTGAGTTAGGTGTTAAACTAAGTCTGGTACTGAATAAGTATCAGAATCCAGTACTGAGTTAGGTGTTAAACTAAGTCTGGTACTGAATAAGTATCAGAATCCGGTACTGAGTTAGGTGTTAAACTAAGTCTGGTACTGAATAAGTATCAGAATCTGGTACTGAGTTAGGTGCTAAACTAAGTCTGGTACTGAATAAGTATCAGAATCCGGTACTGAGTTAGGTGTTAAACTAAGTCTGGTACTGAATAAGTATCAGAATCCAGTACTGAGTTAGGTGTTAAACTAAGTCTGGTACTGAATAAGTATCAGAATCCAGTACTGAGTTAGGTGTTAAACTAAGTCTGGTACTGAATAAGTATCAGAATCCAGTATTGAGTTAGGTGTTAAACTAAGTCTGGTACTGAATAAGTATCAGAATCCGGTACTGAGTTAGGTGTTAAACTAAGTCTGGTACTGACTAAGTATCAGAATCCGGTACTGAGTTAGGTGTTAAACTAAGTCTGGTACTGAATAAGTATCAGAATCCGGTACTGAGTTAGATGTTAAACTAAGTCTGGTACTGAATAAGTATCAGAATCCGGTACTGAGTTAGGTGTTAAACTAAGTCTGGTACTGAATAAGTATCAGAATCCGGTACTGAGTTAGGTGTTAAACTAAGTCTGGTACTGAATAAGTATCAGAATCCGGTACTGAGTTAGGTGTTAAACTAAGTCTGGTACTGAATAAGTATCAGAATCCAGTACTGAGTTAGGTGTTAAACTAAGTCTGGTACTGAATAAGTATCAGAATCCAGTACTGAGTTAGGTGTTAAACTAAGTCTGGTACTGAATAAGTATCAGAATCCAGTACTGAGTTAGGTGTTAAACTAAAACTGGTACTGAATAAGTATCAGAATCCGGTACTGAGTTAGGTGTTAAACTAAGTCTGGTACTGAATAAGTATCAGAATCCAGTACTGAGTTAGGTGTTAAACTAAGTCTGGTACTGAATAAGTATCAGAATCCGGTACTGAGTTAGGTGTTAAACTAAGTCTGGTACTGAATAAGTATCAGAATCCGGTACTGAGTTAGGTGTTAAACTAAGTCTGGTACTGAATAAGTATCAGAATCCAGTACTGAGTTAGGTGTTAAACTAAGTCTGGTACTGAATAAATATCAGAATCCAGTACTGAGTTAGGTGTTAAACTAAGTCTGGTACTGAATAAGTATCAGAATCCGGTACTGAGTTAGGTGTTAAACTAAGTCTGGTACTGAATAAGTATCAGAATCCAGTACTGAGTTAGGTGTTAAGCTAAGTCTGGTACTGAATAAGTATCAGAATCCGGTACTGAGTTAGGTGTTAAGCTAAGTCTTGTACTGAATAAGTATCAGAATCCGGTACTGAGTTAGGTGTTAAACTAAGTCTGGTACTGAATAAGTATCAGAATCCGGTACTGAGTTAGGTGTTAAACTAAGTCTGGTACTGAATAAGTATCAGAATCCGGTACTGAGTTAGGTGTTAAACTAAGTCTGGTACTGAATAAGTATCAGAATCCGGTACTGAGTTAGGTGTTAAACTAAGTCTGGTACTGAATAAGTATCAGAATCCGGTACTGAGTTAGGTGTTAAGCTAAGTCTGGTACTGAATAAGGTATCAAATAAATCAGATTTTTACATGTATATCAGTACATTTACATGTACAGTAAAATAACATGAATGGTGGCTTACCAAAATTAAATGATGTTTCTTCAAAATATAATGTTGTTCGCTGAATGTACTATTGTTGAACATTCATTTCCAAAATAGGTATGTTATGTAATTCAAGCGAGGTTTTATTTTTAAAATCATCACTCTTATTAAAATAGCATGATAAAAAATAATAACAGGATGTAGACCCACTTCTTGTTAATGTTTTCCTTGTGATTTCAGATTCCTGTATAATGATAATTAAAAGGAGATATTACTTAATGGTCCTCTTGAAATTTTGGAAATTTGTTCGATTTTTATACAATTGAAAAAATGCCGTCTTTGGAATGATGCTTAAATTTTAAAAAAATACTGTAAGAAAAATATTAAAGTTGTTTTTAATTTTCATCACAAGAAAGGCTTAAAATTTTGGTAGCATTATTAGAAAACTTCACTGTAATATTTAGTTTTATTTTCATGAAATTGGTAAATATTTGCACCTGATTTAACCAAAATTAATGCAACTCAAGCATGCCAGTTTGATACAGGCTTTAGGGTGTTGGGACATTAATTTGGTGCAAAAATCAGAAGGCATTTACTAAAATAGTCAAATGTGCCTTAGACTCAAAGGATAATGCATTAAAAACCATAAACCATTGGTTTGAGTTGAAGTGCTATCAAACTTTAAAATCATGGAGTTTCAAATTGGGGTTTATGCTCTTTTGTGTTAAACTAGAACTGTGCTTCTAGAGCATGTAGTCTTCTCTGCTGTGATTAGAATGTAAAACTTAACCAATTTGATGTCTGTACAAGAGTGACATTAAATAACCTTCCATGTTGTTTGAGAAAGGGAATTATTAAAGGTCAATGAAGAAGTGTCTTAATGCAAATGTGATACACCCATATTTTACAGGAATGTAATCATGCTTTTTATGTAGATTGTTGGTGTTCATCAGGGAAAGCTAGTCATCATAGTTAAATATTTCAGTCTAAGAATTTTTGTACACATACTATTTTCGACTTTAATACTGATCCCCTTTAGTCTTCACTTGATTATTCATGAAAGTGAATGCACATTTTAATTTTCATAAGACATATTTTAATAACTCTTTGATTGCTTAGAAAACATTCTTAGATTTCTAGGAAATATACAATCACCATTTGCTTTCCTATCAAACATATATGATTCTTTTTGCTTTGATGTAACTTTTGAATTCTGCTGAATTTCTTTTATTTTATTATTTTTTTTTAAGGAAATACATTCAAGTCTCACTTTGGCCTGAAAAAGAAAGGTATGCAAAAACACAGACACCATCCTTCTTTCATTTACAGTTTCTTAAAAGAGAGCTTGTCATGACCAAGCTTGATAGTGGAGCCATGTGCTGGGCATGGTTGTTGCAATCACTCATCACTCACCTTGCAATCATTACACTTATCCACATAACTACTTGTGCTTTATCTTCTCAGAAACTTTTCAGTAATTTAGGTCCATTTTATTGTGGAGTAGTTTTGCTTTTCAGGATGCAATGTTAAGAGCCAGAAAATATATGCATGTAACTGATCTATTATTTCCAATGTTATGTCACAAAATTTGTAAACAATGTAAGAGAAAAAATGAAAACTAAAAGTTTAATAATAAATACTAATAAATTATTTCCCTAGAATAAAAAAGGAAAATTCAGAAAGTAATGAAGATTAAATTACAGTAATCCTAAAAGATTTACCACAAATCCAAATGTATGAAATTCCACCTGAATTCCCATGGCATTCCAAAAAAATTCCAATATTGAAATTTTTGATGTCCCTGTAGTCTTGAATATGCTAAATGCCAGTGGCTTATATTGTGATAATGTGCTGAGAGTTTTTTAATGTATCACAATAATATAACCCAGAATTGTTCTTGTCCTAACTCACTATAATTATTGAGGAGCACTTTGTATTTTCAATGAATAATAATCTGAATGAAATTAAATCCAAATGAAATACTGAGCATAACAATAAGCATTATTCAGCTAAAGATATTAAGCAAGAGCAAATTTTCAAGTAAACAACATTATATAATAAAAAACTAAGGCACAAAAAAGAACCAGGATGAGGATCAAAAGTTCATTTCAACAACAATCTAAGTTGTCAACAAACTTTTGTATATTACTAAAATTATAATAAAGATGATGCAAAACATTAGATAAACCAGGTTTGTATGGAGGACTTCTGGTAATGATCAGAATATTTAACACACTCTAATGAGAAATATTAACTGTGTATTATGTTGTTTACTAAAAAAATGAACTCAATTTTGGACAAGGCCAAAGCCATGATACAATTATGCATAATTGTGATGTGTCGAATTTTGAAAATCTTAGAAGCTTTGTTTAAAGGAATTGTATCAAAGTCAACTTAATTAAAGTAGAAAGGGCTAGAGATAGTTAGGTGATTATTTTCATTTCATCTCTGAACGTCAAAAGGGAATTCGTTCTAGCCGAAGTAACATGACCGAGTCAGATGCTATGGTACAAGAGAATGACATAAGACCTTTCCCCAAAATCGGCAGGGTTAAAGGCGGCATCTGGCTATAGATGATAGCTCAAACTAAATGATTAATTACGGCATGAGTAGTTGTTTAGTTTTCCTGTCAATCCAAAAATTATACAATCAGGTTTAGGAAATAGGCTATTCCGATTGGTTAATATGGATTTATGGGCGTAACTATGTAAGAAATTAAAGGTTTCACTTTAGGGAAATTCTTTAGTCTTAGATCTTTCGCAAGGAAAGTTAGTACGACTCCGAAATTCGTAAAAAGTACGTTTTTCGTATTGAGTAAGGGGCCGGATAGTTCTCTCAGGCGACGGCCTATACGTGAGGTTCGTGGAAACATAAAGAAACGGCAAAAAGGAAACAGCTTCCTGGACACACATGAGGAATCCCCAAACAATCATAGGACGGGAACACATTCTACGCAGAAATCTAAGTCCAGAGACGTTTGTTAAGTCTGAGTTAGACGGACAAGAGTCCAAGACGAAAACTAGACAAAGATCGACAAGCAGGGACGAACGGAAGTCTTGATGTCTGCATAAATTAGGTGATGAAGTCTCTCATGTGAAAATGTATGTGCAATTAGATTGCCTTTACCCTTGTTGTGTCTGATATTAGTATTGTATTCCTGCAAAATCAGACCCCATGTTAATAATCTCTTGAAATTTAATTTTTCATCTTGTCAATGAAAGTAAGGGTGTTGTGATCACCTAATACAATAATCACAGAAGGATCTGAACTATTATACACCAAAAAGTGTTGCAAAGCCACTGTCAAAGCCAAACATTCTTTCTCGGTCATGGAACAATTTCTCTGGTGTTTATTTAATTTCTTAGAAAAATAGCATACTGGATGATCTACACCATTTTCGTCTTCAATACTGCACCAACCCTAACATCACTTGCATCAACAGACATTTTAAATGATGGACTGAAATTTGGAGCTGAAAGAATTAGTGCATCCTTCAGTATGACCTTTAAATTACCAAAGCTACATGACATTTTTCAGACCAATGAACTTTGATTTCTTTGGTCAGAGTTTCAACAGTTATGGAAAAATTGGAACTAAATTTCTGACAATATCCAGCTATACCCAAAAATCACATCAGCTGCCTTTTACTGAAAGGCACAGGGAATTCAGAGAATGCACTAAACTTCTGGAGGTTTAACATGTCCATGCCCAATGATGTGTCCTAGAAGTGAAACACAAGCACATCAAAACCCACTTTAATTGTCATATGTGTCATTATTGAGTCTGTCAAAGAATTTCTGAATGGTCTCAAGTGATCTTTCCAGGTGTTGTTATAGACAGACTATAGGTGATGATGTCATCAATGTAAGCATTATAATTACCTTTAATAATGTTCATTAAATGTTGGAATGTACAAGGTGAACTGTTCATCCCAAAAAAGCACTGATAAAGATCATCTGGAGTTAGGAAAGTCAAAATTTCCATTTGCCATTTCCATTAGTGAAATTTGCCAGAGTTCATTCAGGAGGTCAAATTTAGTGACATATTTTGCATTCTTAATTTTTACAGTGAAATCCTTGATTCTTGGTAATAGAAATAAATAAGTTTTGGTCACACTACTCACTTTTCCATAGTTGGTGAACATGTGGAAAGTATTATCTGGCTTTGGCACAAGAATACATGGTGAAATGCAGTGAATTTACTCAGTTCTATGAAATCATTATCCATCCAATACTGAATTTATTTTTTCAAATGTTCCTGTTATCCTGTACAGATGCTGTTTCACAGGTGTAGAATCTGCAATTTAAATGTCATGGTAGGTTTTATTTGTTTTTATTGGAATACTGGAGACAGATGCCCATATTCAAATAATGTTTTAGTTCACTCTTTTCTTGTAACTGCAGATGTAAATGTTTTTAGTCCAGATTATTCAGTATTTCTGAATTTTGAAGACTAGTTACATCAAAGTTTCTACAGTCAGATTGCATTCTTTTACTCAAATCCATGCAAAATGTTAGAAAGGTACAACAAAATTGACTGCGTGATTAACAGGGCTATCTCTATTAATATGCATCTTTGACAAATTTATGACAAGAAGTTGTTCACTTTTCATCTTGCAGGAGTGTTAATTTAATTTTCTTTTCAATTGAATAAGAACCTTAATGCTTAGAATGAAGAAGATTTTGTGGTATGGGCAAGAAAGCCATATCTCTATTACCAGGCTGAAAACTTATTTACCTTTTATTTATCATGCCTTAATTTCATTTTGAACAAGGTCTTAGGTAAGGGGGAGACACAGTCAATCATTATTCTATTAAATGATTTGTCAAATGCTGCAGTAGGTTGCAGCCTTAGGTATAGTTTGATTGGGTTTTTCTACCATTTTTGAAAAGTGAAAAATCCACAGTATTTAAGAACATCACCTTTAAATTGTTGCCAATATATTGTGATATGTCTTACTGACCATTAAATGTCTACTTAAAGGAGTTTCGTGGGCTAGACTAGGAATTTCTTGTCTATAAAACTTAACAACAATATGATTGCTCACTGACCGTTTGTCACAAGTGGATACCAACATGGTCTCATTTTTCTCATAAGGACAACATTTGTAGCAAATAACAGGTACTTGTGTGGCTTCAGTTTTGCTAATAGTCCACTGGAACAAACTGGAAATGTCAGGATCTTGTTCCTGTTTGACAATGGTGATTAATACCCTGATTTGAATAAAAACGAGCTGTTAAAAATAGGATCACTATGATCATTACCTTTTGGTTAAGGAGCAAACATTGACACATCAAATACTTGACCATACATGTGTCAGCTAAAGGAATAATTTCCTGATCAACTTAATGCTCAAGAACTTCATAGCACTTGTAACTGCACAAGCTGGGTATGAATCAGGGATTTCTTCTTCAGTAGGTTTGACTTTACTCCATGAATAACATGTTCATTAGAAGAAGACTACTCACAAAAAAAGAAAAGGTCCTGTGTCCCTTAAATTTTTAATAGGGATAGGATTAGCAGAATCACTAATAAGTGATCTAGAATCATTGTACATGAATGGTTCATAATTCTTTATAATAAAATCAGTCTGGTTTTGTTGACCCAGCAAATACATTGCTTTCAGTTCATGACAGTGACTTTGACCTTTTAGAAATAAGAGCATTTAGAATATCTCTTGTCTTGATTCAATAGCTTATTTTTTCCATCTGCAGCAATCAGAAATAATGTGCCTTTTCCTCTTGCAATATATGTACATAGTAAGAAATGAAATTTCTGATTAGTCTTATTTCTCTTGCAGATTCGACATAGGTTTGTCAAATTTATTTTTTGCAGTTACTAAACCTTTGTCAATATTGTTCAGGCACCAACCTTATAACAATTCAAGATATATTCCTTAAACAGATCATAGTCGGCACTTTGTTGTACTAACATTGAAGTGTAAACTTAACAAGCTTTGCCAATAAGTACATTGTGTCATAATAGAGTCCAATGCTATATTGGGTATTTCAGATTTTTAGCAATACACTGTATTAACAAAATGAGGGGAAACTATTTATCTGCTTGTTTTTCTTTAAAAGTGTGTACTGACCTACTATACCACTCCCTCGATAACTCGCAGACATTGGGGTCCAAAAACATCGACCGTGATATAAGCGAGGGCGCGAGTTATCGAGGGACCTATAACAAACAACAAATATAACAATGGGATCGACGCATAGAGAAAAGGGGGTGGTGGCTTGACATGTTAAATACTTAATTAATAATCGCGCTAAGATTAACAGTGGATAAATATCTTTTCATATCGGTGTACTTTGTTTAGTTTTTCCTCACAGAGTAACATTAATTTCAGGATAACTTACAGAATATTGAGGAAATCATCTAAACATTATTCCTCCTGGTTTCCGTTTGTTTAGCACATGTACATCACACGCTGTGTATTACGTCACTTATTTTTTGTGGTGAATGGTATACATTTTAATTTTATTGTTTGATCCAAAGTAGACTTTTTTTTTCAAATACAAAAGATGGACACACTTCGAAAAAAAACAATGTCGATCGAACGATGTGTAGATTTTTATTGCGGTAGAAGTAAAATGAAAGAAAAAAAAATTCACAAGGTTTAACCATTACCAATATGAATTTAATGGGTCTAAAAATTTTAAAACGACATACATTAGAACATAACACTTGCGGTTTGTGACACGTTTGAGAAATATCACTTCACATTTTGAAAAAATGCAAACTTCACAATATGGATTCTATCTTTACAGGCAATATCGTATTTTCCGCCCTATAAGTCGCTCCTGCGTATAAGTCGCTCTTCCGCACTTACCATAATCACGTCTTTGATACCGCCGGCCATTGCATGCGACTTGATAATTTCCAACTTCGTTTAAGAAATATTATACAATTGTTTAAGAGTTATATAAAACTCAGTATTATAATAGACTTTGACTTTGCCTTGAGTCGTATTTGAATTGTTGAAAGTCCATGACCTGCAGCACGCTGTTCCACAATCCATTTTCGTAGATTCTCCTCGAGAACTGGCCAACATGCTTTGCCTCTACGATTTCCCTTGTCTTTTTTTCGTTGACCTTAACTCGTCTTCTTTTTTACGCCAGTCACGCACAATCTTCTCGCTTACATTGAATTTTCTTTCTGCTGCACGATTTCCGTTTTCTGCATCATATTTTTTCTAGTTGTTGGTGCCATGATAAATGGCACGAATTTGATTTAAAACAAAACTTATTGACTTAAGCTAATATAACAATTTTAAATCATACAACGTTATTGTGAAACTATATTTTATTAATGCTCCATTGTATGAACGGTACGTATTTATATATCGGTCATTTCCACAACCCAAGAGAACTTCAAAGATACTTTATACGCTACAGTGATTTTAATACATTAACGAAGACTTTGCGAATTCACCCAACAATTGAAACTGTTCCCCTGCCTTCCAGTTATTTTTTTTATTAATTACCGGTACTTTGAAGTTCTCTCCATGAAGCCACTCTTGGCTTAATCCAGAGTTTAAAACTAGAGCAATCGTCCAAGGAAATATTCCTATGGTTTTGTTTTTGTTTTTTTTTTTTTATAACAAGCCATTGCGAAACCAACCGAAAAAATGATTGTGTTTTTATAAACTACGATTAAAGTAAATTATGAAGTGCTAACAGAGGTCTCGATAACGCTTTACAGTGACATAATTCGTTGTTTAAAATAACAAAATAATCCCAGTTCTGCTTTCTGTATTTATTTGAGTACATCAAAAGAACATGACACAGTAGCTGGGCGGCAAGTTCAAAGGACTTTGACTAGCTGCTTGGGTTCCAAAATGTGCTGAAATTTACCAGGACTGAATTTAGAGACAAAAAGATTCTAAGATGTACCTGCTGAATAGTAAAGGAAATACAATGACAATCGTTATTTCAATATTATTTTTATTTATTAATAACAACAATTTTTAACACATATATAACTAAATATTATTTGACTATTTAATTTGATAATCTTATAGTCTAATACTTACGTGTACCGTATGCAAGTTTCCAGCAATTGGCTTGCCCGTATACCGGCAGATGCATTGGCAGATGCATTTCGCTAAAGCACAGCATCACTGCGCATCAGTCACAGGCGTTAAAAAAATTATGTATCGTATAAGTCGCTCCTGGATATAAAGTCACACACGTCATTTTTAAGAAAAAAAAAAAAACGAAAAAAAGTAGCGACTTATACCCCGGAATATACGGTAATCACCATTTTCGATTATAAAAACGAACTATGTATCAAGGTTAAATTTGCCAATTTACAATTTCTTATCACGACTTTTTTCATGTTTAACACATTTTAAAATATATTTTCCTTGAAAAAATAAATCGGGAGCCATGCCGGACACCACGTTATAAGCGGGTTTGCGAGTTATCCGGGCGCGAGTTATCGAGGGAGTGGTGTACTTCTATCAACATCAAAAACTGAAATTGTATTTAAAGGGGATGGAGTATTCCACTTGTTTTAACTCTTTTAATGTAAATTGAAATTCTCTTTCTACCTTTTCTCTATGCATCTGTATTTCCATCTCCCTATCTTCTTTTTCTCTTCCTCTTTCTGTAACTGCATTTCTCTTTCTTTCTTTAACAGCATTTGTCTATCTCTTTTTTTCATTCTGCAAGTGCAGGTCTCTGTCTCTTTATGTTGCTGCATTTGTCTCTTCCTTTCTTCATTTACCAGCTGAAGATGTAGCTTTCTTAACATAATGTTTCCATTTTTTTTAAAAACAAATTAAATTCTATTACTTTAATATCAGAGCTAGATACTTAATAATCAAATCTAAATCACCTAAATCACTATTATCCCAAAAAATTCTTTTCTACCAAATATTGGGTAATTTTTTTTTATTTCTTGCTTCATTAAGGAAGCCTTTGCCTCAGTGAGATCATATTGTCAGACAATCTGATCTGCAGTAATTCATCCTTGTTCAAGGATTCTAACAATTCCTTGGCAGGAAGTAAATAAAAGTTCTCCACTTTAGATGACAATATGAAAGCTTGTTGGTTTCACCTTTAATTTTTCAAATATGCAAAAAAAAAATACTCTAGACATTGAAAATTCCTAAACAGATTAATTTAAATTTTACAAAGTTTTCCAAAATATTTGAAAGAAGTTCATATCCTGGATGAGACCCCAGTTTTCTTTTATGATTCGATGATCTTAAGTAGTTACAGAAAAGGGTGAAAACCAACAAGCTTTGTAAACTTAACCAAATAATTAATTTCCCTAGAATACAAAGTGGAAATTGAAAAAAAACATACAATACCTTGAATCAAATCCTAAATAGTCCTAATAAATTTATCACAAATCAAAATGTATGAAGTTCAATTGAATTCCATGGGTATTCCAAAAAAAATCTAATATTGAATATGTTAATATGACTGTAATCTCAATTATGTCACAGTGTTGGTGGCCTGTATTGTAATGATGTTCTAACAGTCTTTTGCCGGATAACAAAAATGTTCTCATCTGAATTCATCTGATTTCATGATTCTATATTATTTTTCCAGTCCAAGCACTTTGTATTACCAATGAATTGACCCAGACCCATATAAACATGTTTAACTGTATTGATAATGATCTAAATAATTAATCCTTGCCCATGATAAATATTAACAATGTATTATCATGTTTACAAAAAGAATTGACTTTATTTTGGACAAGGTAAAGTCCAAAATATAATTATACATAACATATAATCATGATGACAAACTAAAAACTAACAAAAAAAACCTAATGAACAATACAAATTAATTATATATATATATATATATATATATATATATATATATATATATATATATATATATATATATATATATATATATATATATATATATATGCATGTATGTATGTATGTAACACATGTTATATTGTGACAATGAAGAAAGGACTTTGAGCTATGCATATTTCACAGCAAACAGTAATAGTGTGAACAAGCAGCCAGGTCTCCTGCATTCATAATACCAATGCTCTGCCACTGGCAGTTGTTCCCATAACCTACAATCACTATTGTCAGTCTGGCAATGTGTCTGACTTAGAACAAAATCACTTTAAAGATGCTAATGTATATGAACATTTAGGTATGGAAATAGAATGTAAGAATGATAAAAGTAGTATGGAGACAATCTACGGGGGTAACCCATTTCATGACATACATATAATTGATATGAAACTAAATGCAAAAGGTTTTAACATAGGTCACTTAAATGTACAGGGTATAGTGGGAAAAATAGACCAAATTAAGTTAATGTTATCTTCCAAGGAAAATAATATAGCTGTTTTAGGACTCACTGAAACCAAACTAAATGCTAACCACAATGATGATCTATTTCATTGTCAAGGCTACAATAAACCATTATGCAGGGACAGAGAGACAGCAGGGGGAGGTCTTGTTGTATACATTAGGTAAATGCAGAAAGGCGACTTGACTTGGAGTCACAAGAAATTGAGAGTATTTGGGTAGAAATTTATCAACATAATGCAAAATCATTTCTAGTTGGTTTCATTTATAGGCCACCTTCCTCCAAAGCAATTTGGAATGATAAGGTTCTGAAACAAATTGAAAATGTTCTTGCACAGGATAAAGAAACATATATACTTGGTGATATAAATAAGGACCTTCTCAATACTCAAATAAGGAAGAACTGGACAGAATTTATTGAATCATTAGGTCTAGTACAGATGGTAAATGACCCCCTAGGGTAATAGAAACATCAAGCACTCTTATTGGTCACATTTATACCAACCTACCAGACAATGTAACTTCTGTTAACATACCAAAAGTTGGTCTTAGTGACCACTTTCCTACTTTTTTGACAAGGATGGATAAATGTAAGAGAAATAAGAAAAATACACACAAAACTATCACTTACAAATCATTCAAAAATTTTAATGAAGAACAATTTCTCAAAGACCTATATAAAACTCCATGGAAGATGATCCAAAATTTGGATGACATAGATGAAGCTCTGAGGGTGTGGACTGACTTATTTATGGATGTAGTCTCTAATCATGCACCACTGAAAGTACATCAAGTAAAGAATGAAATCCAACCTAATTGGCTTACAACTGAAATCCTTGATGCTTTGAAAACAAGAGACCAATTTAAGGCTATGGGAAACCATGCACAATATAAAGTATGGAGAAATAAAATAACAAATATGATCAAAAAAGCTAAACAAAATTATTATCAATCATTGCTTGAAAACAGAGTGACAAAAACTGCATTTGGAAAGTCTTCAATGAACTGACTGGAGGAATACACAAAGATTTGATAAATAAAATCCACTCACTTCTGGTAAATGACACCATAGTAACTGATGACAATGACATTGCAAATGTTTTCAATGATTTTTTTCACCAACATTACCACAAAGTTAAAAGAACCAGAGATTGAAAACAACTTTATTGAACTGAAAAAGTTCTGCAGCAACAAAATCTCTAAGGAGCTATGTTTCTCCATCCCACCAGTATCAAAAAACTTTGTTAAGAAATATCTCAGTGAACTTGATACTAATAAGAAAGCTACAGGACTTGATCAGATTGGTCCATGACTCATTAAATCTTCTGCCTCTGCTATTGTAGATAGCTTAACATTCATAATCAATTTAAGTATTGCATCCTCATCTGTTCCCAAAATATGGAAAACTGCAAAAGTAAATCCTATTCACAAATCTGGTCATAAGGATGATGCTGATAACTACTGGCCAATCTCAATACTACCAAACTTATCAAAATTGATTGAAAAGCATGTCCATGATTCATTCATATCATATTTAACCAAACACTTTCTGTTATACCCTAATCAATCAGGTTTTAGACAGAAACACTCATATGAGACTGCCTTGATCTCCCTAACTGATAAATAGCTTCAAGCACTTGATCAAGGTAGAATAATAGGTTCTGTATTTATAGATTTCAGGAAATCTTTTGACATGGTAGATCATTAAAATCCTTTTGAAGAAACTGAAAATCTACCAATGTGATGAAAGCACAGTTAGATGGTTTATTTCATACTTAAGTGAGAGAACACAACATGTTTATATTAATAATGTTCTGTCTGAACCTGAAACAATTAGATGTGGAGTACCACAAGGCTCAATTCTGGGTCCATTACTGTTTATTTTATTTATTAATGACCTACCACTTGTATTAAAGGACTCAGTATCATCTACAGATCTCTATGCAGATGACACAACATTGTCCGACATCCAAAACACAAAACAAGAACTAGAATTTTTTTTTACAGAATGCCCTAAACAAACTAGAATACTGGTGCACATGCAATGGCATGGTGGTTAATACTGGTAAAACTAAAAGATTACTTATCTCAACACCGAAAAAAAGAACAAAACTTGATAGCGTTGAACTATCTCTGACATGGAAGGATTAAAGGTTGCAAATGGTCCATCACGATAGTCTACTTGGTGTTTTGGTAGATAATAACCTATCATGGACTGAACATATCAAACATATCAGTAAAAAAGTCAATTCAAGTTTATGGCTTCTCAGTAGGATAAGACACTTTCTCTGGAAAAGCACAGAAAACTATTTTATAACAGTTACATACAACCCTATTTAGACTACTGTAATACAGTATGGGGTAATTCAAATGATAAAAACTTAGCAAAGCTGGCATATCTTCAAAAAAGAGCTTTTGAGTTAATATCAATCCAGAAAGAAAGCAAGGAAAATTTAGCTGGTAAGTTAAAAATGCTACCTTATAAAGACCGAATCTGTTTAAGAAAAGCCAAATTAATGTACAGGATACCCAATAATAGTGCTCCTGAATATTTACAATCACTATTCAAGTATAGGCTACCAGGAAATACTCCCCACCTGCTATCAATGTCTAACAAACATTAAAAAATTCCCAAACCAAATAAGGAATTATTTAAAATAAGTTTCCAATACTCTGGAACTTTGCTATGGAATAATATTCCAGTTGAGATTAGAAATGCCCACTCTATTTCCTCTTTCCAAACCCACTATATACAATGGCTTCAGAGATGCAGCAAAAATAAATTCCTTTGAATGAGGGCCTCAAGGTAGATTAGTTCTTAGCTAATTGAGTTACCCTCTTTAAATAAAGTAATAATAATAATAATAATAATAATAATAATAATAATAATAATAATAATAATAATAATAATAATAACTTTCAGCTTGCATTGCTGCTTATTTAAAAAAGTAGAAATGATAATACTGAGTAAAAAGTATATCCATATCAATTGCTTTAATCATTCCACAAAAAAAATATTAGCAAGCCTTTTATTGACTGGGAATCAGTTATTCTAACTTTTACTGTTAAAAACAGGCAATACTGGCTACACTGAACAAATGTCTTGCAGTCAACAACCATCGATTGTGTAACTTGGATTCCATTATGCCTTGCTTGTTTAAGGTATGGTATGATAACATTGATGCAAGTAAAGCACAATTAATGTGTTATTAATTATTCTGAAGGAAAACAATGTAGCCAATTCATGGGGTCATCCAGTATTTTAATTAATTCCATTTGAAGCTTGGCCAGCATTGTTAATTACACAGTTCACATTATTGCTTTGCATGTACCAAAATGTTGACATTACCTCTTTGGACTGAAATCAAAAGAATAATATTGTTCTGAGTTTTAAGTTTTTGGTGTACTAAAATTTTAAAATTTAACCTAAAATGAGATTGAGTCAGTTTTCTTTACTTAGTTGATGCTAATGTCTATCAGTTGTTTTGTCACAAATGTGTGGACCTCCATATCTGCCCTATTGATTCTCTAGCCATGCAAACTAGCACCTAACATTATCCTTCTCAAATAACTATGAAGGCATGGCTCATTTTGTATGTATCCTAATGCGTGACATTTTGTTCTGCATGTCAACTGCACAAGATCCAATTTGTGGCATTTTCTTGTTCTTTCTTCAAATAAAACATTGAAATTTCAACCATCATTTTTTCATCAACAAAGCAATCCATTATGTAAACAGGCATAAACAAATGGATATACATACAAATAGAAAAATGGAATGACTTTCAACTTATAAGCTGAAATCAATCATTTGGTTATTAAAAAGCCAATCATTGATTGATTTCATAATTCTAAAAGTATTTTGAGAATGCTCAGTTTTGACATCAAACTTTGAGTCATGTTTTATTTTAGTACACTGAAGATGTAACATCTCTGAACATCTGCCATCCATCATCTCCATCACAATTACACTAATACAAATTTGTCTTTGGCACAAGCACTTTCTTTCACATAAAGTATTTGTACATAAAAGGTCCTGCATAATACGCATGCTATGAAATTTTAATTCTGAAGCTGATTTTGTATCCTAAGATCATTGTCTGGAAATACTAATTCATAATGATAATACATATAAGATAATTGTTAAAAACAAATCACCTTATCTTCTGTTTGTTAGAAATAGCTGCATTTCTATTTGAAGCAATATGCATGATTGTGGTTCAGCTTCACTATTCCACAATTCTGTATAAGCAAAGTAACTTCCAGCTTTGTTATTCATGCCATTGGAGCACTTAATTTCAATCTATATCATTTGAAGTAAGTAATTATCATTATCATCAAATAAATGGAGATTTTTATTTTGAATATACATGTATATGACATTGACAATGGTTTGTTATGGAAGCAAGTTGATGGTGCAAGGTGATCCCACTTTGCATTTTAGGTATTGGCATATACAATCTGTGAAAACAACCCATACTAATTAATGCCTACCATCAGGAATCACCATACTAATTCAGTTCCCATAGTAACCATATGCAAACACCATGATATTAAAAATTCAATAACTTAAAGTTTCTGAGTGCCCATGATCAAATCTATATTTATCAGCATAGATGAAACCTGGATGTCAGCTTTTGTGTAAAGCAAAATATATGAGCCACTGCATTTTCTGGACCTGCATGTGTTTGAACCAAGTGCTTTCAGTTCTACACCAAAGAGTCAAACGCTAATTTTAGTAATGAGTGTTCCAAACTTGAGACTGTTTCTCATTTTTCCATACCATTAGTACCATGTGTCCTTCAGTGTTTAATTTCCTGATTTTCCGTCTATTGCAGTTGTTTATTAAACTAAGTTTTATTTCAAAATATTTTTGTATTTTCAAGTCAATTTGCATGATTTGATGAAATGGTTTATTATCTGATAAATCTGAGAGTACAAGTTCAAAAATCAGTTAATTGAGAAATATTTTTAGGTGTACAGTAAGGGACCAGAAGTCAGTTGATTGAGGAATATTTTTATGTGTACAATATCAGACCAGAGGTCAGTTGATTGAGAAATATTTAAGTGTACAGTAGTGGACTAGAAGTCAGCTGATTGAGAAATCTATAAGTGTACAGTGGTGTACCAGAAGTTGTTGATGGAGGAATATTTTTAGGTGTTCAGTGGTGTACCAGAAGTCATTTGATGGAAGAATATTTTTAGGTGTACAGTAGTGGACCAGAAGTCAGTTGATTGAGAAATATTTTTAGGTGTACAGCAGTGGACCAGAAGTCAATTGATTGAGAAATATTTTTATGTGAACAATAACAGACCAGAAGTCAGTTGATTGAGAAATATTTATACACCATTCCCATATTTTAGCATGCTTGCATAGTTAGAACATCAGTTCTTGAACATATTAGCTATAGACCATTCTTGGAATGTATTCATGTGACCTTGGGTCAACGAATCCAAAGTGAGGTTAAGCTAGGTACCAGCTTATGGATTTGTTAGAGCCAGGGACCAAATTATGGCAGATAAAGGTTTTGTTAAAATTAAAGAGAAAATGATTTTAATAAACAGATAAACAGGACATCCCATTCATAACATGACAATTTTTAAAAAATTGTTTAGACATGATTCTTACCTATTATTTTTACTTTATCTAATATCTGCATATACATATTGGGTGTTAAAATTCATCCATCTACATACTCAATTAATATAATATTAAATATAAGCAGTGAAGTTCAGATAAATATGGGACCAATTTGTGTGTTTTGAGGCAGGTTGCTTTGACATATAAATATAAACAAACGGCTTTCAAACAGTTCTTGAACAAATAATCCTGGTGTTTTGTGGGTAAATATATAACTGCCAGTCAGTTAATAAAATTGTATGTCCATTTTGTCAGTTGAGCAATAATTCAGAAAAGAAAAAAGAAAAAAAAAATCATTTAAAGGGAAAATCCCAATCCCTCCAACCCCCAGAATTCAAAAGCAGGAAGCACCATAAAAACAACTAGGCTGTGCACTTCTGATATAAATTAAAAAAAAAGCATATTGATATGTACCCAAACATATTTCAAGCAAGTCATAAAGTCTCTGCTGGTTTTTGGGACACTATGCACATTTTGTAAATGTTTATTTCTGACTGTGTATTTTGCCTACAGTGATGATTAATCATAGATGTACATTTAAACCTTACCTAGTCAGAAACAAAATTCATGCTTTAAATAGTATCTTTTCCCAGACATTAACTTGTATTATGTGTGCTGTTCAGAAAAAGGACGCTCAAAATAGGACTTAAATCAACTTAAATGTTAGATAATGGACATATCAAGTAAGTTTTCTTCATTGTAATATATGCAGCGGTAATTCCATAAAATATTCTTATGTAAAAGGAAGGAATTTCTATAAAATACATTACATCAAGGTTGCACACACTTTTTTTCAGCATGTGAGCTACTTATAAAATGATCAAGCCAAAATGATCTAGTACCACAAAAATGCATAACATATATAAACTGATGTGTATTTTTTTTAATGCTATGCAATCTACTAACACTACCTTTCTACTAACACTACCTTTCTACTAACACTACCTTTCTACTAACACTACCTTTGCTATCAAACGGTCAATGTGATCAACATATTGTGCACCCCTTCATTACATCTATTACAGCCGTGATCAATATAGCATATTCTCTTGCAAAAGGAATCTATGTAATATATTATATGTAGCATAATCGCATCTGCCTCAGTTAGCCTCATTTTTGCGAGACATTAATATTCATGAGGATCTCATTAAGAATGGTCTATTCCAGAACAATTTTGGAACTTCAGTTCTAGAATATTCTTCTATTTAATGTTAATGAAATGTTCAGTTGCATTTTATGAATGGTTCATGAATTAGCATTTTAGAACATTTCATTAACAATTCAAACATTTTTAATGACATTTTCACTTGGTCTATAAGTGACATACATATATGTGAAATTTGCATTTCAGTGATAAATGAAGTGTTCAAGTGAATTGTAAATCATTCACTTTGACACATATATGTGATTACTAAGAGTGAATTCCAACTAAATTCAATGAAATTTAGGGTTTTAAAAAGCTGTTCCTTCCCACACCCTGTCTTTATACAAGTCATCAGATTCATAGAATATATACATGTATGGATTTGAATGTTTGATAGATTATATACATGTATGGATTTGAATGTTTGATAGATTATATACATGTATGGATTTGAATGTTTGAGAGATTATATACATGTATGGATTGAATGTTTGATAGAATGTATACATGTAAATGATTACTTGTAAATTTTGACAATTGACAATTTGTGATATGATTACAGCACATTAGTTTGCTGTTCTGCCAGATTTGAAAGAAATTGGTCTGTCAGATTTTTAGCTAAAATAAAGAAGACAATGATATTCATAAAAATAATTTATTCTTCAAGTAATAAAATTTTTCTTTCATTTTGTGTAGAACCTGTCATCATCAAGTATACCTCTACAACTTTGTTTTGAAAGCAGGTTTTGAGTAAATGGATGTAAATGTACAAAAGTAGATTCTTCCAAAATCAGTTTGCAGTTTTACTTCAGCAGATAAATAAACTCTGTATTTGATCTAAACATGTAAACCCTATAATATCTGTCTAAATCACAAAATGACTGAAAGCTCAAGCAAAACAACACCATAAAGAACATTATCTGGACAACATTCTATAGATTTAGACTGGGTATAAATTTTAATACTGGAAGCAGGCCAAGCTAAATTGTGATAGAAACTCACCAGAAATTTATTTTAGGCTCCAGAATTTTGATGTTGAAACATCTTTTTGATGTCAAATAATTTTTAAAGTCATACAATGAATTATCTTCTATGATATCATTAGAATATATACAATTGAATGCTTAGTGTCAGTAATTTTCTATTTATTGTTGTTTTCTGAAAAAGTCTGTGTACAGAATGTATTTGTAGTGTGTTGTTATATATGTTTTCTAGTCTTCATTTTACAAGTTACTTACACACACATGCACACACACCTTTATTCAAACTGATATGTAAAATCCACCAATGCTGGAAGTTTTATTTACATAAATCTCAAAATATTTAGGATAAAACATGATGAAATTTTTTTGTTGTTGTTGATATGAAATGATAAATGTGGTAGGAAGTTATAAATTTTGGAACAAAAATCATAGTAGCACCTTTGATGAACTTGAATTGTTTTTCCAGCAAATCTTGGACTGGAGACTGCATTTTACTGTGCCTTGAAGTTGAGATTGTATTTTACAGCAAACATTGAACTTGAGGCTGTATTTTGCAGTAGCCTTGGACTGGAAACTGCATTTTGCAGTAGCCTTGGACTGGAGACTGCATTTTGCAGTAAGCCTTGGACTGGAGAGTCTTATTTTGCAGTAAACCTTGAACTTGAAACTGCATTTTGCAGTAATTTTAATTTAATGAAAGTAACTCAAGTGGAGACCTTCCTAGGTGTGTGTGTGTGTGTGTGTGTGTGTGTGTGTGTGTGTATATATATATATATATATATATATATATATATATATATATATATATATATATATATATATATATAGATGCAATACGAAACTAGTAACTAACTAGCCTAAGCGCTTTTGACTCTTAATGAGTCTTTTTCAAAGGCAAATACAAAACATATATACGACAAACAAATAAATGAAAGTGGACACATAGACCAGCAAACGAAAAACTACTAAAGCCCAGAAAACCCAAGAGCAGGTAGATTTTATCTTCTACCCCAAATCCACAAACAAGGAAACCCTTGCAGACCTATAATCTCAGGTAACGGGCACCCCACAGAAAGGATATCAGAATATTTAGATCATTTTATGAGACCACATGTCCACAAATTACCATCATATCTTCAAGACACGACAGATTATCTCATAAAAAGCAAAGCTAGTGAACCATTACTGCCAGATACATTACTTGCTTCCTTAGACGTCACATCTTTGTACACCAACATAACCGCACAACGAAGGGTTACAGGCATGTAGCGAAGCATGGGAAACAAGAACTGTAAACAATCCACCTACACACTTTTTAGTCCAACTCCTGGAGCTTGTCCTAAAACTCAACAACTTTGAATTTAATGAAGAAAACTACCTACAAATCAATGGAACTGCAATGGGTACTAAAATGGCCCCTTCGTATGCTAACATTTTCATGGGAAAACTTGAGGGTCAGCTCTTAGCATCGGTTGAGCGTACACCATACCAGTGGGTACGCTTTATCGATGATATAGAAATGAAGTGGCATTATGGAAGAGAAAGTCTGGATGACTTCATATCAAAGGCAAACAACTTCCATCCTTCAATAAAATTCACGGCAGAAATTTCCAACTCAAACCATGTTTTCCTGGACACAACAACCAGACTGGTGGAAAACAAATTACACACAGACACCTACTCGAAACCAACCGACAAACACCAGTATCTCCTCCCAACCAGCTGTCATCCAAAACACTGCATTAAGAACATTCCATATAGCCAGGCACTGAGGTTACGCAGAATTTGCTCCGACGATGAAAGATTCATAGAAAGGTCTGAAGAGCTGGCTAAACATTTAATTTACCGAGGCTACGACAAAGACCTGATTGCGGAGGCAATCCAAAGGGCCAAACAAACAAACCGTGATGACCTATTCAGATATGGACAGAAAGAAAAGGTTGATAGGATACCATTTATTCTGACCTATCACCCAGACAATCCCAAAGTAGGTAAAATCATCGCAAACCACTGGCCAACCGTGCAATCGTCAGATATACTAAACCTAATACTTCCGAACAAACCTGTAGTAGCTTACCGGAGACCAAAAAACCTAAAGGACATCCTAGTCAGGGTCAAGCTAACGCGATTGGCTAGTCAAAACCAACCTAGTCAATCTGGACCCTGTGGCGATAAAAGATGCAAAACCTGTCAACATATGATAGAGACCAAGACATTCACTAGCACAGTGACTAAAGAAAAACTAAACATACATGGTCCAAACAAAACTGCAAAACAGAGAATGTGATTTATCTCATCACATGTAAGATCTGTGGCCTTCAGTACGTCGGAGAAACTGAAAAGCTACACAAAAGGATAAACCTTCATAGATCTGATTGGATGACAAAAAAGCTGTACAGAAGCTAGTCCGAGTTTCCTCTGACCCTTGACACCCCATTTTTGATATTTGGTTTTTTTATGTTGGGGTGTAGGGTCAGAGTCTATTCCCTATCAAAAGCTTGGAATTTGCCGACACCATTTGGTGTCGGCATAGGGTACTCGCCAACTATAAGGCCTAGAAAACTTAAATGACCTTGCATTAACCTTAATTACATTAAATCGATACTGAAATCATTTATCTTCTCAGAAATTACAAGCATAACACCGATTTTGTCTTTAATCCGTTGTCAGACGAGACGTAACTACAGCGTTGATGAATTTTGACCTCGTTCGCACCAGTTTAATTGCTAGTCACCTGACTAACTAAATCTCGCAGCCGATGTGCATAAACGTCATAGGTCAAATACTGGCATGCATATACCAATACTCGTATACAACACACAGCTGGAGGATGTGGATAATAGGCATTGTGGTATTAATTAAGGTTAGATTACATCAATTTATTGTACAGGTGGTAAAAAGGGGACATGCTAGAAGGTTCTTTGGTTTATCTTGGAATATTATTCTATATAATAGCTGCATAGTATTGTAAACTTTTTTTTTACAAATTATTTCTTTCTTTGGTTTTGGAATTGCAAAGGTATTGTGATAACAATAAAGTGCGTTGACATGTAGTTTCTGCGTGATCAGTCAGCCTCTTTACAGGAAGAACGACAACGACATGTTTCGGGCTGCTGTTATCCCAATTAATATGTTGAACAATACGTGTTTTTTCTTGTTATTGTATACATTGCGTGACTTTCATTCAATATTTTCGAGTTTGTCTTCTTTCTGCAATACTGGAATGGAAGGTTTTGTGCATAAACCTATATTGCAACATGGCAGGTAAAGACGAATACACGGAAGCTCTTGCCAATGAGATACTTTAAGAAAAGGGATACTATTTTAATATTAAAGAACTACAGTATGATGTAATAAAATCAGTTATCAATGAAGGTGACACATTTGCCATCTTCCACAAGGGGCATGGGAAAACGCGGTTTTTTGTTGTTATCACGTGACTATTTGACCTATGACGTTTATGCACATCGGCTGCGAGATTTAGTTAGTCATGTGACTAGCAATTAAACTGGTGCGAACGAGGTCAAAATTCATCAACGCTGTAGTTACGTCTCGTCTGACAACGGATTAAAGACAAAATCGGTGTTATGCTTGTAATTTCTGAGAAGATAAATGATTTCCCTATCGATTTAATGTAATTATGGGTCAATGTAAGGTCATTTAAGTTTGCTAGGCCTGATAGTTGGCGAGTACCCTATGCCGACACCAAATGGTGTCGGCAAATTCCAAGTTTTTGATAGGGAATAGACTCTGACCCTACACCCCAACATAAAAAACCAAATATCAAAAATGGGGTGTCATGGGTCAGAGAAAACTCGGACTATACAGAAGCCCGGTCGCAGAACACTTATCCTCCCCATGCCACACTTTCAGTGATATAATACTTATCGCTTTTGCTAACAACCACAGCTGGAGTTCCGAAACCAGGAAGGAAAAGGAATCATACTGGATACGCCGCCTTAGAACATTGAAACCAAGCGGTCTAAACCAAGAAGACTAGAAAATGAAAACTATGCACTAGTAGAATTTAACATTTTCTAAATCTTCTTATTTTCCTTCAATTTTTACTATAAGAATAACCGGTATAGAATCAAATATCTGGGATATAATCTGTGTTACATATGTACAAAAGGTAAAAATAGATGTCGCTTTGGCTTGTAGACTTTTAGGGAATTATACAACGTTTTCAGTTTCCGCAACTAGTCTATACAAGCTGGTTGTATTTATAGTTTTAGCACATGTGAAGACAGCCATGTAGAGGTTTACAAACACGTTTTTGTTTATTTGTTTGTCGTATATATGTTTTGTATTTGCCTTTGAAAAAGACTCATTAAGAGTCGAAAGCGCTTAGGCTAGTTAGTTACTAGTTTCGTACTGTTGTACTGTTCGTTGTCAGTTTATTGCATCTATTTTAATTAATCCCTGACACACGTGAACCCTTGGTGGATCCAGTAGCTTGAAAGGGTTGTTATTCGCCATATGATTTGTATTATATATATATATATATATATATATATATATATATATATATATATATATATATATATATATATATATATATATGCATACAAAAATTACAGACCCAGACCAGTTAACTATAGAAGTAAATTGTAAACCCATGATGAAGTTACTATCAGCATTTAACCTTAAACTCTTACATAATACATACTGGCATGCATATACCAATACTTGTGTACAACACACAGCTGGAGGATGTGGATAATAGGCATTGTGGTATTAATTAAGGTTAGATTACATCAATTTATTGTACAGGTGGTAAAAAGGGGACATGCTAGAAGGTTCTTTGGTTTATCTTGGAATATTATTCTATATAATAGCTGCATAGTATTGTAAACTTTTTTTTTTACAAATTATTTCTTTCTTTGGTTTTGGAATTGCAAAGGTATTGTCTGTCATTGATCTAAGGTTTGGGGTGCTGCTGGTGTCACTGCATTTAAAATTATTTCTTATGTAAGCTGGGGTGAAATTAAAAGAAACTTCATACATAATTTTGAAGTCATTCTTGAAAATGGATGTTTAAAGAATCTAGTAAAGTGTCAGGGTTGCCCATCTAGTATTATTCTCCATATGATATTTTAGTAGTCAAAATGAGGCTGAATGTAACTCTTGTAAAACGTGACACAGAAGTTTTTTTTGGAATGGAATACTTTTTAATTGCTAAAGATCAGAGTTTGTTTTCTCTGTAATGAGACTTGTATGATCAGACCACAGAGAGAGAGATAGAGAGTGTGTGCATGTGTGTATTGATTTTATTGATTTACAGCATATATTTGTTCTTTAGGTTATGATATAATTCATAAATTAGCACAAATCAATATTAACATAGGTTAATTGTAAATTATGGAAGTTTTGGGGCAATTTTTTTCAAGTAATCATTATTTAGGAATAATTTTAAACAAATTAATACATATAACATGTTCATGAGCTTTGTGCAAGTCACAACACATGGCACATGCATTGCTGGCATAAAATCGAGTAAAGTACTGCAAAATGAATTTTTTTAAAAATCAATAAAGGTGTTAAATTGAATTGGCATAGAGTGAGCATCATGTGTATGTGTGTGTGTGTTTACAATGGCATGCAAGCATAGTAATGGCTCTATTATGACAAAAAAAAATATTGAATTAGAAAAGGGGCTAAGATTTTATTTCAAGCCAGGATATCACTTTTTCTGTTTACCTGAAGGTAATTAATTCTTTTTCAACTCATGGATGTCATAGATTATTTTTTTGCTATAAAGCAGATGTCCTGCCCCAGTAAACCACCCACCTTTAAAAATTAAATGGTCTGTCTCTAGATAGAAATGAAAGAATATAAAATATATGTTAATATGTGTGTTCCATTTAATATCTCTGTTAGGCACTTATTTTTTATGTAGCTGATTCAGAGTACACTGGAACACTAGCAGAATTCAATAATTATTTATTAATATTCAAGGGTGTGTGTCAGGTAATTTATATGTTAGTATACTTCTTAATAGTACAGACCAAGACCTGTCATGGCATAATCAGTTATGTATTCTTGTAACTTTCTGAGTGTATTGAAGGGCCAGCTCAGTCCTATAATATTGTAGCTTAGAATACAAAGTGAAAATGTAATCATATTGCAAATGAAATCCCAGATAATCCTAGAAGTTATAGCACAAGTCTTAATATTTAATGTTCTGAATAAACTTTAGTAATATTCCAGAATATATCCAATGCTGGAAGTGTTGATGTGCTTGTGGTGACGTGTGTCATAGTGATGTACCAATAGTATTTTTTGAATCACAATAATACAATTCAAGAATATATCCTTATTTGAAACTTAACTTTAAATCCAAGTCTCTACTTCCAAGAATATTATTTTTGAGCACTCTGTATTTCCAGTGAGGAATGACAAATTGAATAATTTGAATCCATAAATTCCAGCCCATTGAGATACTGGAAACAACAATAATACAACTGATTCTGCCCATATCTTGCAGAGTAAATAAATAATTTATGAAAAAAATAAGATCATATAGTCTTTTACTTGACCTTAGGTCACAATTAAGATTTTCTAAAAAAAACCCAACAAACTTTTACCTAATGGAAAATTTCATCCTGGAAAGTTCCAAATAATTTACAAGATAAAATCTTAATCATAATAAGATGGTCTGTATATATAATTATAATGTAGTAAACAACAGGTAGGCCCACCATTTCATGGGGGATTTCCAAAGTTCTGGGCGCAGAGTGACATAAACATGTTGTTTTCAAAATCAAAATCAATGGTTCAGGTCAGGTAAAAAATGAACTTTTGGACAAGATCAAGTCCAAAATTATAGAAGAAAATGAAAAAGCAAAGAAACAAAGCATATTAAATATACATAAAATGGAAAGGCAAGGTTATTTATCATGATGTTTGTTTTTTGGTAAGGCTGCATCACTTTTGTCTTCTTGATTCTAATTGTGAATCCAGTATTGTCACAAGCTGATGAGAAATGGACTATTTTACTGTGCTGCATGTCAGATTCAGAATTCAGTCAATGAATTGGGTGTCAATCCCAGTGTCATAGTCACATAAGGCATCAATAAGCATTGTCAAGAATATCCTAGTGAAGAGGGTTGTGGCCCCTTTTAGTCATTGAGAATGGTTAGGATGACTTGCTGTCTCCCACGGCAAGAGTGAACATGCCATTATAGAATGGCTGAATTTCTCTGGTCACCAAATGTTCCCATGATCTTCGAAAGATTCATCTTGCTGTTAAGGGCTATTGTCAGGTTCATGAATAGCAAGTACAGGTTTGGTTCTGTTCCTGGCATTTCTCTGGAGTTGAAAAGATGCAAACACCATATTTATGGACCATCATCTTTTCCTGAAACTACACTTGCTCTTAGCGAGGAGCCCTTAATTGATATGATGCACAAGGCTATTTAGCAGAATTCTGGCAGGGATTTTGTTAGCTGTTGACAAATGATTGTCACAGGATTATCTATTGCTTTTCAATTAGTAAAAGTGTATGACAGATGCATCCTAATGTACAACTGGGTTATTGTTCCTTGAGTCCACATTGACGGAAAGAATCAACTCTATTTTTCTGCCAGTGTCAACCTCTGGATTAGTAAACTTCTGGTACAGCATCTACTCCAGGTGCTTTGCCATTTGACAACAAATTGCCTTCAGTTTCAGTCACTGTTGGAAGATCGGCAAGTGATACATGTATGTTGATTTCCACTAGGAACGGTCAATCAGTTGCCTCCTCACTGATATGACTGTTAATTGAAGATGTTGAAGTATTCTGCCTGTTTTGTAGCATCCTTTGTCAGTGAGCATTTTGGCACTGTCAGTATTCAGTATTGGTTGTTGTTCTGGGGCTTAACACCATTTTTCAGCACACAATAGGCTATATATGGCAGCCAGTATTAAAGGTGGATGAAGAAACTGGAAAATCTGCGGAAAGAACCACTGATCCACAAGCAGCTACTGGCAAGCTTTCTCACATATCTACATTTGCCGAATCTTAGACTCGAACCCACAGACAGAGGTGAGATGGCAGTGAGAGCACTTTAGACCATTTGGCCTCTCAAGGCCCCTTTCAGTGTTTGAATGTTTATGATGACTCAGGTTGATAGATTGTCTTTGAAGCATCATAGAAGTTCTTCATGTCATGTCTGTCTACATGAAGCATCATAGAAGTTCTTCATGTCATGTCTGTCTACATGAAGCATCATAGAAGTTCTTCATGTCATGTCTGTCTACATGAAGCATCATAGAAGTTCTTCATGTCATGTCTGTCTACATGAAGCATCATAGAAGTTCTTCATGTCATGTCTGTCTACAGAGGAGTGACTCATCTGCCTTATTGCTCAAGTCATGATTCTTGCAACTCTCCCAAGTTTGTATTGGACAGTTGTCCTGAGACTGAAAGCTGTCTTCAAGAAATGCTGTCTTCTCTAACTTACATTTATTAGTCTCTGGAGTAACCACATCAGATGCAGAAGGTCGTAGGTTCAATCCCTGGCAGAGTCATGCCAAAGACTTACAAAAATGGTACTTACAACTGCCTTGCTTGGTACTCAGCATTAAGAGTTAGTGTTAGGACTGGTTGGCCTGGTGTCAGGATAATGTGACTGGGTGAGACATCATGCTACATGTCTGTGACATGATACCCCAGTGCTAGGCATCATTATAAACTATTACAATGCAGACATCTTAGCAATATGACTGAAAAATGTTAAAGCTACATTAAAAATCCAAATCTCTCTCTCTCTTTCTCACACACACACACACAATCACACACTATATGGAATTATTATTTTCATTTAAATGTGGTTGGACATAGTTGAGTACAGTTTCTGTAGGGTGCCCAGTTTTCCTCAGTATTCTCAGGATTTATATAGATTGTATCCAGTTGGCTGCATAATTCTTCAACATGCAATTCTTCAACATTCTTCTGCCTGTTTCATATTCTCTATGTCAGTCCAGTTTTCTTTACTTTTGATAGCTTTGTCACTTTGGCATTGTGCCTGTTTCATATTCTCTATGTCAGTCCAGTTTTCTTTACTTTTGATAGCTTTGTCACTTTGGCATTGTGCCTGTTTCATATTCTCTATGTCAGTCCAGTTTTCTTTACTTTTGATAGCTTTGTCACTTTGGCATTGTGCCTGTTTCATATTCTCTATGTCAGTCCAGTTTTCTTTACTTTTGATAGCTTTGTCACTTTGGCATTGTGCCTGTTTCATATTCTCTATGTCAGTCCAGTTTTCTTTACTTTTGATAGCTTTGTCACTTTGGCATTGTGCCTGTTTCATATTCTCTATGTCAGTCCAGTTTTCTTTACTTTTGATAGCTTTGTCACTTTGGCATTGTGCCTGTTTCATATTCTCTATGTCAGTCCAGTTTTCTTTACTTTTGATAGCTTTGTCACTTTGGCATTGTGCCTGTTTCATATTCTCTATGTCAGTCCAGTTTTCTTTACTTTTGATAGCTTTGTCACTTTGGCATTGTGCCTGTTTCATATTCTCTATGTCAGTCCAGTTTTCTTTACTTTTGATAGCTTTGTCACTTTGGCATTGTGCCTGTTTCATATTCTCTACGTCAGTCCAGTTTTCTTTACTTTTGATAGCTTTGTCACTTTGGCATTGTGCCTGTTTCATATTCTCTATGTCAGTCCAGTTTTCTTTACTTTTGATAGCTTTGTCACTTTGGCATTGTGCCTGTTTCATATTCTCTATGTCAGTCCAGTTTTCTTTACTTTTGATAGCTTTGTCACTTTGGCATTGTGCCTGTTTCATATTCTCATCATGATGCTATCGTTAATAAGATGCTTTGAACACGAGTGCATTCAAGATGACTTTTGCAGTTTGGCAAGCAGAAGACAGTGTTATTGATTTGGAGGTTATGTACACCACATCTTCTAAGCTGGAGGAGTCCGTTGTTGCATTTATCAGATCCATTTTTGTCAGTGGCACCTGGCTATTTCCTGAGATCTGTGCCTACACTAATCACTATCATTGAAGTCACCAAGGATAATTAGCTTGCCAGCCTTTGGGGCTTATGCAGTATGAAATCCCAGATCTCCATAAAGTTTACCCTTGATGTCATCTGGATTGGTTATGATGGGCTCATTGTCTCTTACAATGGTTGTGGGAATCTTGTTTGCATTAGTTTGTCATTCACATCCTTTAGAGATTTTTGAACTTGCTCCCATAGCTGTCTGAATCAAGACCAGGTTCACTTTACTATTCTTTATTTTGGCCATTTTCAGAAGAATGGGATGCTAAATTGTAGGGGCTGTAAATACTCTAATTTAGATGTCTAATGGTCAGAGGGGTATGTAATTGTCCAGAGTTTGATTTCATGATTGAGTATCCCCTATCATCCAAAAAAAACAACAAGTTTTCATAATTTAAATTTGAAACAAAATCTCCAGTTCATGCTCAAACATAACAGTTGTCTTATTTTTAGTCCAGGGTTTAGAGCTGTATGATTTCTAATCTAGGGTTTAAGAACTCTATGGTTTCTAGGCCAGGGTTTAATAGTTGTCTTATTTCTTGGCCAGGGTTTACAAATTGTATGATTTCTAGTCCAGAGTTTAAGACCTGCTTGATTTCTAGTCCAGGGTTTGATAGTTGTATGATTTCTAGTCTAGGGTTTAACAGCTGAGTGATTTCATGGTCAGGGTTTATTATTTGTCTTATTTCTTAGCCAGGGTTTTAGAATTTTTATGATTTATAGTGCAGGGTTTAAGAGCTCTATGGTTTCCAGGCCAGGGTTTAATAGTTGTAAGATTTTTATCCCAGGGTTTACAAGCTGTAAAATTTCAAATCCACAGTTTAAGAGCTGTATGATTTCTAGTCCATGATTTATGAACTTATGATTTCTAGTCCAGGGTTTAATAATTGTTTTATTTCTAGTCCAGGGTTTAAGACCTGCTTGATTTCTAGTCTTTAAATTGACAGTCGTATGATTTCTAGTCCGGGGTTTAACAGCTATATGATTTCATGGTCAGGGTTTAATAGTTGTCTTAGTTCTTGGCTAGGGTTTTAAGAGTTTTATGATTTCTAGTGGAGGGTTTAAGAACTGTATGATTTCTAGGCTAGGGTTTAATAGTTGTCTTATTTCTTGGCCATGGTTTAATAGTTGTAAGATTTTTATCCCAGGGTTTACGAGCTGTATAATTTCTAATCTATAGTTTAAGAGCTGTATGATTTCTAGTCCATGGTTTATGAACTTATGATTTCTAGTCCTGGGTTTAATAACTGTCTTATTTCTAGTCCAGGGTTTAAGACCTGCATGATTTCTTGTCCAATGTTTGACAGTTGTATGATTTCTAGTCCATGGTTTATTAACTTATGATTTCTAGTCCAGGGTTTAAGACCTGCTTGATTTCTAGTCCAAGGTTTGACAGTTGTATGATTTCTAGGCCAGGGTTTAACAGCTGTATGATTTAATGGTCAGGGTTTAATAGTTATCTTATTTCTTGGCCAGGGTTTAAAAGTTTTGTGATTTCTAGTGCAGGGTTTAAGAGCTGTATGATTTCTAGGCCATGGTTTAAGAGATCTATGGTTTCTAGACCAGGGTTTATTAATTGTCTTATTTCTAGTCCAGGGTTTATTAGGCCTGCCTGATCTTTGTCCAGGATTTGACAGTTGTATGATTTCTAGTCTAGGGTTTAACAGCTGTATGATTTAATGGTCAGGGTTTAATAGTTGTCTTATTTCTTGGCTAGGGTTTAAAGTTTTGTGATTTCTAGTGCAGGGTTTAAGAGCTGTATGATTTCTAGGCCAGGGTTTAGGAGATCTATGATTTCTAGGCTAGGGTTTAGGAGATCTATGGTTTCTAGGCCAGGGTTAAATAGTTGTCTTATTTCTTGGCCATGGTTTAAGAGTTGTAAGATTTCTATCCCAGGGTTTACGAGCTGTATAATTTCTAATCCATAGTTTAAGAGCTCTATGGTTTCTAGGCCAGGGTTTATGAACTTATGATTTCTAGTCCAGGGTTTAAGACCTGCTTGATTTCAAGTCCTGGGCTTGACAGTTGTATGATTTCTAATCCAGGGTTTTAAGAGCTGTAGGATTTCTAGTCCATGGTTTATGAACGTATGATTTCTAGTCCAGGGTTTATTAATTGTCTTATTTCTTGGCCATGGTTTAAGAGTTTTATGATTTCTAGTCCAGGATTTAAGAGCTGCATGATTTCTAGTACCAAGTTTAAGACCTGTATGACATCTAGTCCATGGTTTTAAGACCTGCATGATTTCTCTCAGATTTAATAGTTGTCTTTCTAGTCAGAGTGTAAGAGTTGTATTAATTTTAGTCCAGGGTTTAAAAGCTATATGATTTCTAATCCAGGGTTTAATAGTTGTCTTATTTCTTGGCCAGGGTTTAAAAGTTTTATGATTTCTAGTGCAGGGTTTAATAGCTGTACTGTATGATTTCTAGTCAAGGGTTTAAAAGCTGTGTGATTACATGGTCTGGGTTTAAGAGATTTGTGATTTTTTGGCAAGGGTTTAGGAGATGTTTGATTTTTTGACTTGGATTTAAAAGTTGTCTGATTTCTAGTCCAGAGATTGAGAGTTTTATGATTTCATGGCAATGGTTTAAGAGCTGCTTGAGACATGTCCAACTGTAAATGGCCTTTATTTAGGATTGGTAATTCATTTCTCCAGCCATGTCATATATCTGTATAACATGTAGTGTAACATGATTCAGTTTTATGATTCATTTTTTAGAATGTCACTAACATTTTGCTGTTTTTTTTTTCAGTCTGGCTATGGTTACAATCCAATACTTTTAATGATAATCTGATATTTTGCCATGTTGCCAATAATGCTGTATTTTTAGTCTGTAACTAAAGTTGCAGTTTGATAGTGTTTCTGTCAGGCAGTCTGATGTTATCACATGTTTTATAAAACTTTAGGACATATTGGTGAAAATAGGGCCTGGTGTTGCTTGAAGATGATTTTCCTTTTTCTTTTCATTCCTTCATTAATTTATATTAATGAGGTCTTGAACTGATGTAATATTGTAAATTCTCATCTGCCTTTGCTTGGGACAAATACAGCAAACATATCGGTCATATATTCTGCATTGTACTGGACAGTTAATGGATCACTGTATGATGTGTTCAGAAAGAATACATATGTGTTTGTGTGTGTCTGTGTTTTTGTGTGTGTGCATAAACCATCATAATTGAATAATTCTATACATGTACAACTTAAAAGAAAACAGCATGAATGTTTGTCTTGTATTTTTGTTTATTCTACCTCACCCCCATGCAAACCACAACTGGTGTTTTGTTTATTTACTCACATCCATGACAAAGATACGCATATTGATAAAGAATATCTATCATTCTTGCAATACTGCTGTTCCTTATCTACAATACATTCTCTTTGTGAGTGCATGTCTGAATGCATGTGTATGTATGTGTACATATATCAATATGTTAGATAATATGTGAGATGTGAAAATGAATGTATTTGCAGAACACGACCAACAAATGAGTTCAAATGAGCATTATGAAAATATCAACTTTTAATAAGAGGTATATTTTTGTTGCATTTTCTTTTCAAATGACATTGTTAGTACACCAGCGATAACGTTTATTGAAAAATTTCCATCAATGTAAATCTGTAGCATTACTTTTTAAAGGGGGTGCAGATCACACCATCAGAGGGGTTGAGTCACCAAAATGACTGTCTATAAAAATTTTTGAATTTTTCTGCAGGAAGGAGGTCTATGTGGGTGACACCATGAGTTACTGAACTTGACTGTCTTTAAAACTTGAATTTTTGTGCAGATGGAAGTCCATGGAGGTGATACCATGAGTTACCACACATGGTGACACCAACCCTTGTGATGCCACTGTTGAAATGTCACTTACATCTAGTGGAGGCAGTATTTTATTAAATAAAACCAATGAAATAAGTTTGTATCATGTAAAATTTGTGTTTTAGTTTTGTCATTTAGATCGGTTTAGTGTAATCATCATAAATGCAATGTGTCCTCTTGTAATTATATGTAAAATTTGTCTGTCTACCATAATAGCTATGTCCATGAGCATTCTTGGAGTACCTAATTTAGTACCATCCATGTTTTGATATCTAACTTGTACTTGTTCTATTGTTGTGCTGATTTAAAAACTTGCATCCATTATATTATCATCTTTTGTTTGAAATACAAGAGGTGGAATAACATAAATGTTAAAAGGCATGCAAGTCCTACATGGGTAATTTCTCAAGTGGCCCTGATCTCATGTCTGGTGAACTTGTTTTAAATGATCAATCAAACACTGTATTATTGTGTAGTAATATAATTTAACTACCTTAACTGAATCTACTCAGTCATAAATATGATCAAACAGAATAAGGCAACCAAGTAAAATGACTATTTAAAATAAAGAGCTTTGTTTCACAGAAATGGATCATTGTGGGGAAATGAATTTCATAGAATTCTGAATTGGTTTTTAGAGGCGAAAAACATTTAATTAATCTTGCAATGAAATAATGGCATCAATATTTTACAAAATGAACAAAAACTGAGTATCTGTGTAGACGAGTGTTAATCCTTTCATCACTAAGTGAATTTGTAGGCATAGAGTCCTCAACACTAAGTAACTTTGGAGTTGTAAAGCAAAATGACTTGTGGACTTTGAAACAACATAACTTTGCCAATGTTAAAGATATCTGGCTAGATTAGGTGTCAAAATCAAGGTTAAAAATCAAATTTTATGACTAATCCAATAAAATGTGCATATATATTACAACTGTTAAAGTGCAGGTAAAAAACAGGTAACAACAGGTAAAATACAATTATTTTATTACCTCTTAGAAAACTTAGAATGTTCTCAAAACTTGTTCAATTGACCCTAGATGTACTAGTGAATAATCACAGTAGCAACACAAGTCTTTCTTTCATGGTGTCCATAATATATAAAATTCTATAAAATGAACCAAAATGATCTCCAAGGTGAGATCTGTCCACACACCTAAGTGACCTATATCGCCTCTGCCACGTTTGATCATCGGATTGAAGTTCGTTAAATGGATAATTTTTCCAAAAACTTCATCTGAATAGAATATTTGAAAATAATCCGAAGCTTCCTGGAGCCATATAACTCTCGGGTGTGCCCAACTCTGTCAGAAAACTGAAACAAATCTCTTTGGTTTTCGGGCTTCGTCCAAAAAAAAAAACCCATGTGGAGCGTACAATTCCTCTGGTTCAAAACCTTCAAAGTCATCTTCATCGTCATCACTTTCACCCACAAGTGCATTCCATTGTCTCTCCATACGTCTTCTCTCATTGTCAAACAAATTTATCAGGTCAAAATTACAGGGTTCCTACAGACTTAACAAAATCAAATTCCATGACTTTTCCAAAACTTTTCCAGGGCCATTTCATTAAACTCGAGGACCGCGCTATCTTGCATTGTCAAGTAAATGAACATAAAGAATGACATCTTTCAATCTAAAATAACAAATAAGTTAACAAATATTTTTAATATGTACATTTTAAATTTACCTGGGCTAGCACACTTTGACTTTATGTAGTAATTCATGTCATAATCCAATGATCAATATAATTTGTATTGAAAAGGAAACAATTATATATAGTCTTTGTATGTGTTCCTATTTACAATATTAACAAAGCATGTTAATTTCCAGTTGCATTCTTTTATTTAGTGAACTACACCAGAAATCATGTTATACTTTCATTAGGGGAACTTACTCTTGTTATATGAATTGAAACCATTTATTGATTGTAATTTTATCATTTTATTTATTCGGTTCTCGGTGCTCTATGAAATTTGAAGTAAGCAATTTCTTTAACTCCATTGTCACAAATTCCATGACTTTTCCAAAACTTTGCAAGATTTTGATAAATTCCATAACTTTTCAAGGCCCGTGAAATTTATTTTTTAAGTTCCAAAACTTTTCCAGGATTCCATGACCTACAGGAACCCTGAAATTATTTAAATCCTCCGAAAACTCTCAGCTAAAAAAAATCCATCAAACGCCGCCATTTTGGATACAAATTTTAGCATTCAGAAAACACGTTAAAAGTTCCTACTTTGTTCGTTATTTCTAGTTGTATACAAGCTAAACTCACGAGATAATCCCAAATATAACATCTACATTACCAGATGGAAGTTATTAGAGGTACCCCGAAAGATATTTAGTCGGGTACTATAACGTTAACAAAGACAAAGAACACTGTCCCAGACCGAAAACTCGGTCCATAGTGTTGACGAATTTACTTCCCCTGGACCGAATATGCGGTTTGCCGTGATATTAAACATGTAAATGTCTCCAGTCTTTGATAAAAGGAATCTTGTTTATGTGATGTATCAACAGTTAGTCTGGTTCCATGCTCCCTACTCCCAGAAAAAACCCAGACTAATAACAACAAAAAGCAGTAATGCAATTCATAAACATTTTTGTTGAATTCAATTGGAAAAATGTCATTGATTGTTTATATGTTGGATATCTTAAAAACAATAAAAGAAGAAAGAACAACTTTGTTATATGCACTTTATTGACAGTTATTCTCAGTGGGATTGTGAAACAAGTAACACCCACACCCACCTCACCTCCGCTGTTGAGGGGATGGCATAGCTTTTGGGAGATCCCTCAGTAACTGGCCTTTGTTAATAGTGTGATCTCTGTTTTTTGACCAGTTGTGCATGAGTTAACAAGGAAGTTAACAAGGGAGAAATGTAAAGAGAAGCCATAACATAAGCATACACTTGCTCTCTATATTTTAATGTGACATTTTATGTCCTTTCTGTGATGTTGCTTGGAAGTAAATACTATATAAATCAAAACTTAGACTGGTCCTTTGACATTATTCTTGGGCTGAACTGGTAGTTTCAGCTAGGCTGGAGACCAAGCCACATTGTTCCTCTGTAATAGATTTATGAGCATTTCTGAAATATTGCTATGTTTTAATTTGCAAAATAACTGAACTTTTGGAGCCTATAATGGAAACCTGACTAGCCTGGAATTGCTTTTGGAAAAAATGTCCAGTCAGTTGTTTGGTTTACAAAATTCCTTATAATGTAATATGGTGTCAGTTGAACATTGCATATGAAATAACATTAATACGGTGAGTCTCCATGATGTTGCATGGTGTTATATATCATTATTTTATTTAACTTTTTGTACAAGATTGTGTCTATTTTTTGTGTTGTATTTATTCACAACTATAATTTAAACTGCTTTGATTATTTGTAGTTAAAATATATTTTTGTACATCAGTATAAATTCTGTTTTAAGGTATTAATAGTATAGATTGCATAGCAATTATACATAGATTGCATAGGCTTTCTAAATAGGCTTCATATGATCTATAAATAGGTTGCATAAATAGCTGCTGATGTAGTGCTTGTGACCATTCCTAATAATATTAATAATAAGACCTGTTTACAAGTTTTTAGTTGATAGTTAGATTAAGTTATTTCCCATTTGAAGGGTAAGGTTACTTGAGTAGGTGTTGGAAATATTGAGTAATATTGTCTCTCAGTTGTGTAGGTTATTGTAACGTAAAGTCATAAGACTTGAAGGTGTATATAAGGAGAAAACTGAACAATCAGATTCATTCCAATTTTGGATTCTTGTTTTATATTTTAAAATCTATATGTAGATGTATCTAATGTTGTATTTAGATAATTTAAAAGGAATCATTTGTTCGGATTATTGTTTTAGAATTGTGAATTATTCAGACGAATGTTGGACAGTGCTGTGATTTGTACATTCATTCACTGCATTCATTTCTTTGAGACTTGAATAGATCTTTTAGGATTATTTTGGATTCAATTCATAATACTGTAATTTTCTCTTTCATTTTCAATTTCAAACTGATAATTAAATTATTTGTTAAGTTTTACAAAAGTTTGTTGGTTTTGCTTCTTTCTATTATTTTATGGTATGACCATATTCTTAACATAAGATGTCAGTCAGTTTTAAATTGTACTCGCATGAAATGACAGTACAGACCTCCATGATGTTGCTTGGTGTCAGTCAGTTTTACATATACTCACATGAAATCACAGTACAGACCTCCATGATGTTGCTTGATGTCAGTCAGTTTTACATTGTACTCACATGAAATGACAGTACAGACCTCCAAGATGTTGCTTGATGTCAGTCAGTTTTACATTGTACTCACATGAAATGACAGTACAGACCTCCATGATGTTGCTTGGTGTCAGTCAGTTTTACATTGTACTTACATGAAATGACAGTACAGATCTCCAAGATGTTGCTTGGTGTCAGTCAGTTTTACATTGTACTCACATGAAATCACAGTATAGATCTCCAAGATGTTGCTTGGTGTCAGTCAGTTTTACATATACTCACATGAAATGACAGTACAGACCTCCAAGATGTTGCTTGGTGTCAGTCAGTTTTACATATACTCACATGAAATGAGAGTACAGATCTCCAAGATGTTGCTTGGTGTCAGTCAGTTTTACATATACTCACATGAAATGAGAGTACAGATCTCCAAGATGTTGCTTGCTGTCAGTCAGTTTTACATATACTCACATGAAATCACAGTACAGACCTCCAAGATGTTGCTTGGTGTCAGTCAGTTTTACATTGTACTCACATGAAATCACAGTACAGATCTCCAAGATGTTGGTTGGTGTCAGTCAGTTTTACATATACTCACATGAAATGACAGTACAGATCTCCAAGATGTTGCTTGGTGTCAGTCAGTTTTACATATACTCACATGAAATCACAGTACAGACCTCCAAGATGTTGCTTGGTGTCAGTCAGTTTTACATTGTACTCACATGAAATCACAGTACAGATCTCCAAGATGTTGCTTGGTGTCAGTCAGTTTTACATATACTCACATGAAATGACAGTACAGATCTCCAAGATGTTGCTTGGTGTCAGTCAGTTTTACATATACTCACATGAAATGACAGTACAGATCTCCAAGATGTTGCTTGGTGTCAGTCAGTTTTACATATACTCACATGAAATGAGAGTACAGATCTCCAAGATGTTGCTTGGTGTCAGTCAGTTTTACATATACTCACATGAAATCACAGTACAGACCTCCAAGATGTTGCTTGGTGTCAGTCAGTTTTACATTGTACTCACATGAAATCACAGTACAGATCTCCAAGATGTTGCTTGGTGTCAGTCAGTTTTACATATACTCACATGAAATCACAGTACAGACCTCCAAGATGTTGCTTGGTGTCAGTCAGTTTTACATTGTACTCACATGAAATCACAGTACAGATCTCCAAGATGTTGCTTGGTGTCAGTCAGTTTTACATATACTCACATGAAATGACAGTACAGATCTCCAAGATGTTGCTTGGTGTCAGTCAGTTTTACATATACTCACATGAAATGAGAGTACAGATCTCCAAGATGTTGCTTGGTGTCAGTCAGTTTTACATATACTCACATGAAATCACAGTACAGACCTCCAAGATGTTGCTTGGTGTCAGTCAGTTTTACATTGTACTCACATGAAATCACAGTACAGATCTCCAAGATGTTGCTTGGTGTCAGTCAGTTTTACATATACTCACATGAAATCACAGTACAGACCTCCAAGATGTTGCTTGGTGTCAGTCAGTTTTACATTGTACTCACATGAAATCACAGTACAGATCTCCAAGATGTTGCTTGGTGTCAGTCAGTTTTACATATACTCACATGAAATCACAGTACAGACCTCCAAGATGTTGCTTGGTGTCAGTCAGTTTTACATTGTACTCACATGAAATCACAGTACAGATCTCCAAGATGTTGCTTGGTGTCAGTCAGTTTTACATATACTCACATGAAATCACAGTACAGACCTCCATGATGTTGCTTGATGTCAGTCACTTTTACATATACTCACATGAAATCACACAAGTCAACTGTTCTTCTTGGGCTTTTTCCCTTTTATTGATTTTCCATCTATTGAATGAACAAATTTGAGTCAAAGAGGTGTGAAACTTTTATGTGATATCTAAAAATAAGCTACATGTCTAAACTCAGTTAACTCTCAACTTCGGTTTAAAATGTAAGTTGAGGTATTATTGCTTTGCATATGAAAGAATGTACTTTATTTTGCAGAATTGCTGCAGTTAGGGAAGCTGCCAATTAGGTAATACACAGGTATGAAAATAAAGGTCGGGGTCACAGGATTATGGACATAGATCACTGGCAGGACTATGCACATTAATTTTGTTGGTCTCTATGATGAATATGCAATTTTATTTTGTTTCAGATAAAAAGTCTCAGTCGGTATTCTACATAGAAGAGTCAGCTACTCTAGAAAAGGGAATCCAGCGGTCTGAGGTCACAATGACGCAGGACAAAAAGGGCAAGAAAACCCAGCCAGAGGGGACTTTTGAATATACAGTAAGGAAGATTAGTCTTTGTTAGGCTTTGATCCTTTTTTTGTAACTATTTTGATGTTCATCTGCTGAGCTTAGTGGATAATTTGCCATGAGAGAAAAGCAAGTCAGTAGTTTGACTTCGCAAAAAGATGGCCCTGGTTTTGAAAAAGATATGTGAGTGTAGATATACAAGATATTGGAGAGGTGGGACTGTACACATCTAAATTAATTGTATTTTGTAATGTGATCAAATATTTAGGTAATTTTACATGGGATTATATTATAAAATATAAGGATTTGAAGTTGTAACTTATAAATTCACTAGTTGCCTGGTTGAACTAATTTTCAGTACAAATTTTGAGGTGACATACTAGATAAATTCTTGAATCAAATCAGAGAATTAAATTTGAATTTACTAAGGAATAATTTATATTAGAAGATTATCACTCCAATGGAGCATTAAAACTGGTCTATGTGTCATTACCAGAGATGGCTATATAAATAGAAGGGGAGGTAATCGAGTGGTCTTTATAGATTACTCACATCTCATCTCTTATCCGCATTGATTAAAATCTTAGCTCAGTCAGAGTGAGATGAGAAGGATAGACTGGTTTGGTGGAGGTTCAGTCAGAGTGAGATGAGATGGTTAGACTGGTTTGGTGGAGGTTCAGTCAGAGTGAGATGAGAAGGATAGACTAGTTTGGTGGAGGTTCAGTCAGAGTGAGATGAGAAGGATAGACTGGTTTGGTGGAGGTTCAGTCAGAGTGAGATGAGAAGGATAGACTGGTTTGGTGGAGGTTCAGTCAGAGTGAGATGAGAAGGATAAACTGGTTTGGTGGAGGTTCAGTTGGAGTGAGATGAGAAGGATAGACTGATTTGGTGGAGGTTCTTCCCATGTTCTTCTGCCCCAAAAATATAATTTGATGTTGCTTTTCATCTAATGGTAAAGATGACACAGTAACTAGCATTTCTTCAAGAAGTCCACAGACTGTAAATATTGTAAAAATAACACATTTATCAGACTTAAAAAAGAAATTCTACACAATAGAAGTGATTATGATATAGAGAGCAAAAATATCAGTGTACAATATTTTGTAGTGATAATGACTGTTATATCTCATTCAATGTCCATATTAGTCATTGCAATCATGCTGATGGTAACAGTTACAAATTTAATGCATTAGTGGGAAAATCAGTAAAGTTAAACTCATTAACTTCTCTGGATAACAAACATACATCTTCTAAATAACAGTACGCATTTATATGGCATCTCATAGCCATGGTACCTCATGGCTGAGCATTGACCTCCTAATACAAAAATAACAGTACACATTTATATGACATCTCCTAGCCATGGTACCTCATGGCTGAGCATTGACCTCAAAATACAAAAGTTCACAGGTTTATTACTTCCCAGGCCAACCAAGGTTCAGCTGCCTTGGTGTGTTCTTGGGAAAAACACTTAGGTCACATGTCTATAACCAAATAAAGTGGTGGTATTTACAAGCAACCAACCAAATAAAGTGGTGGTATTTGCAAGCAACCAACCAATCTGCCAGCCAATTTGGCATGTTGACAAGTCAGACTGATTATTTTGTCCTTGAAGTTTAAGACAAACTAATAGCAAAAACTAATACCACCTATGTCTTGTTTTTCATTCAGACAACATGGCCTTTATATGAATAGTTGTGTATGTGCATATGTCTGTGTTTATGAACAAGTTCTTTAGTTATTATCTTGTATGTTTGCAGAATAGAGGACATCAAGGTAGATCAGTTCTTATTTGTAACTGAGTCATCCTTAAATATATTATTATTATTGATGCCTTGTGTCTTGTCGCCAGTTAACTTTGTTGTTTAAATCAGTCTCAATAACGTTTCTTACATGTCCTTTATGTATAACTACCATACTGGGACAGAAAATAAACTTCCTCAGTGAAGAGCTTCCAACATACATAAAGGAAGCTAACTCTTCAAGCACATACATGTAATAAGGACGTTGTTTATGACTTTGCAGGTATGTGCCTAATATAAGGAGCATTAACCTCCCAAGATAAACCCAGATAATAGTTATAAGTGTACATGTGTTAAATGGTTGAATAGTTGTAATTAGGGTATCAAATAATTTGTTGTAAGTGTACATGTGTTAAATGGTTGAATAGTTGTAATTAGGGTATCAAATAATTTGTTGTAGGTGGACATGTGTTAAATAATTGAATAGTTGTAATTATCAAATACTTTGTTATAGGTGTACATGTGTTAATTGGTTGAATAGTTGTAATTAGGGTATCAAATAATTTGTTGTAGGTGTACATGTGTTAATTGGTTGAATAGTTGCAATTAGGGTATAAAATAATTTGTTATAGGTGTACATGTGTTAATTGGCTGAATAGTTGTAATTAGGGTATAAAATAATTTGTTATAGGTGTACATGAGTTAATTGGTTGAATAGTTGTAATTAGGGTATAAAATAATTTATTATAGGTGTACATGTGTTAATTGGCTGAATAGTTGTAATTAGGGTATAAAATAATTTGTTATAGGTGTACATGTGTTAATTGGTTGAATAGTTGTAATTAGGGTATAAAATAATTTGTTATAGGTGTACATGTGTTAATTGGTTGAATAGTTGTAATTAGGGTATAAAATAATTTGTTATAGGTGTACATGTGTTAATTGGTTGAATAGTTGTAATTAGGGTATAAAATAATTTGTTGTAAGTGTACATGTGTTAAATGGTTGAATAGTTGTAATTAGGGTATCAAATAATTTGTTGTAGGTGTACATGTGTTAAATGGTTGAATAGTTGTAATTAGGGTATAAAATAATTTGTTGTAGGTGTACATGTGTTAATTGGTTGAATAGTTGTAATTATAAAATAATTTGTTAGATGTTCTTTATTTTCAGGCTCAGGACCATGACACACTGGAGAGTATTGCAGCTCATTTTGACATCACACCATCAGAACTGACAAAGATAAACAAACTGTCTTCTCGTTTCATTTATCCTGGTCAGGTAACAAGTGTTTGTGACCGAACTATAATAGCAAAAAAGGGCATTTCACTTTACTGCTGTCCATCCATCCATCCAACCACCAACCTATCCAACCATCCACTGATGCATCCATCCATCCATACATACATTTATCCATCTATCCATCATTTTTATAAGATAGAAAACAATTCTGTTGCTCTTTGAGTGATTTATAAATATCAGCATGGTCATGAATAGATAACCAGTCTGATTGTTCAGGCCATTACAGCAAATTTTCAGGTTTGTAATTTTATGTTAACCTTTTTGGCGTTAACAAAAAGCAAGGTTAAGTACAATTTAAGTACATTTGAGTTAGACAGATGGAATTTGGAATGCATAATGCATTTTGTAAGCATAAGTAGGTAACCTAGGTAGATTTTCATGCCATTTTAGTAGTTTTTCAAAATTGTCTACAATTTAGAATGATGTTGGACATGAATATTTTTTATTTGTATTGGGAGGAAACACAAATCTAATTATCACTGTATTTATAAAATACCCTCATTATCAATCACTAGGTGGCTTTGGGAAATTTAATTTATGTACTTTATATATTGTACTTGAACTACAATTTGAGTGGATATGTGAGAAAGCTTGCCAGTAGCTTCTCGTGGGTCGGTGGTTCTTTCCGGTGATTTCCCGGTTTCTTCCTCCACCATTAATACTGGCCGCCATGAATAGCCTATCGAGTGCTGAAAAATGGCGTTAAGCCCAACAACAACAACAACAATTTGAGTGAATCTCCATGGATTAATATTCTTTAAATTTACAGCAAGATATTAAATATTAAATTGCTCTTCATGATATAAATAGATCACCAACATGAGACTTTAAACACTGAATATTGCCCAAATGACATGAGACTAAACACTGAATATTGCCCAAATGACATGAGACTAAACATTGAATATTGCCCAAATGACATGAGACTAAACACTGAATATTGCCCAAATGACATGAGACTAAACACTGAATATTGCCCAAATGACATGAGACTAAACATTGAATATTGCCCAAATGACATGAGACTAAACACTGAATATTGCCCAAATGACACGAGACTAAATGCTGAATATTGCCCAAATGACATGAGACTAAACACTGAATAATGCCCAAATGACATGAGACTAAACACTGAATATTGCCCAAATGACATGAGACTAAACACTGAATATTGCCCAATTGACATTATACTAAACACTGAATATTGATTGCCCAAATGACATGAGACTAAACACTGAATATTGCCCAAATGACATGAGACTAAACATTGAATATTGCCCAAATGACTTAAGACTAAACACTGAATATTGCCCAAATGACACGAGACCAAACACTCAATATTGCCCAAATGACATGAGACCAAACACTCAATATTGCCCAAATGACATGAGACTAAACACTGAATATTGCTCAAATGACTTAAGACTAAACTGAATATTGCCCAAATGACACGAGACCAAACACTCAATTTTGCCCAAATAACATGAGACCAAACACTAATATTGCCCAAATGACATGAGACTAAACACTGAATATTGTCCAAATGACACGAGACCAAACACTGAATATTGCTCAAATGACATGAAACTAAACACTGAATATTGCCCAATTGACATGAGACTAAACACTGAATATTGTCCAAATGACACGAGATCAAACACTGAATATTGCTCAAATGACATGAGACTAAACTGAATATTGCCCAAATGACACGAGACCAAACACTCAATATTACCCAAATGACATGAGACCAAACACTCAATATTGCCCAAATGACATGAGACTAAACACTGAATATTGCCCAAATGACATGAGACTAAACACTGAATATTGCACAAATGAAATGAGACTAAACACTGAATATTGCCCAAATAAAATGAACCTAAACACCAAATATTGCCCAAATGACTCAGGACTAAATGCTGAATATTGCCCAATTGACACAAAACTAATTACTGAATGTTGACAAATGACATGAGACTAAACACTGAATATTGCGCAAATGAAATGAGACTATACACTCAATATTGCACAAATGACATGAGACTAAACACTGAATATTGCCCAAATGACATGAGACTAAACACTGAATATTGCCCAATTGACATGAGACTAAACACTGAATATTGTCCAAATGACACGAGACCAAACACTGAATATTGCCCAAATGACATGAGACTAAATACTGAATATTGCCCAAATGACATGAGACTAAACACTGAATATTGCCCAAATAACATGAAACTAAACAACAAATATTGCCCAAATGACTCAAGACTAAATGATGAATATTGCCCAAATGACACAAATCTAAATGCTGAATATTGCCCAAATGACATAAGACTAAACACTGAATATTGCCTAAATGACATGAGACTAAACACTGAATATTGCCCAATTGACATGAGACTAAACACTGAATATTGTCCAAATGACATGAGACCAAACACTGAATATTGCCCAAATGACATGAGACTAAATACTGAATATTGCCCAAATGACATGAGACTAAACACTGAATGTTGTCCAAATGACATGAGACTAAACACTGAATATTGCCCAATTGACATGAGACTAAACACTGAATATTGTCCAAATGACACGAGACCAAACACTGAATATTGCCCAAATGACATGAGACTAAACACTGAATATTGTCCAAATGACATGAGACTAAACACTGAATATTGCCCAAATGACATGAGACTAAACACTGAATATTGTCCAAATGACATGAGACTAAACACTGAATATTGCCCAAATGACATGAGACTAGAAACTGAATATTGTCCAAATGACATGAGACTAAACACTGAATATTGCCCAAATGACATGAGACTAAATACTGAATATTGCCCAAATGACATGAGACTAAACACTGAATATTGTCCAATGACATGAGACTAAACACTGAATATTGTCCAAATGACATGAAGCATATAAAGGTTTATTCAGTATTAACCTGGTGCAAGGGGATACATTATTTATGGTAGGGCATAATACTTTTGTGCATTCCAGACATATATGGCACAATACTTTATACAAAACTAATAGTACCATATTTATGATATGTGTTGGGACACCATTAATTAATTTTTAAAGTAATATTTTGTGCACTGAATGTTCTGGGATACAACATTCTTTTTGAGTCAAAATGTGGGACACCTCTTAAATCATTCAAAAATTGCATATCAGAAAATGTACTCCAACTGAAGTTTTATTATAAAAAATATAATACTGTTTGCTTTATATAAAACTCTTTAATCCACAGCAGCGTGATCTCATAAATTCATATGATTCATTGTTTTGTTGTATGAATATTTTTTTCGGTTTCACATGCCGTGAAAAATTATTGATGGAGGCAACACATCTCCTGAGGTGGAATCTGCAGAGAGTAAAATCAGATTTTTAAAAAATCTGCACCAGTTATGCTAATTCTCTCACTTTTAACCACCATCTTATTGGCAGTTTATCCAGGAATGAGACCAGAGTACAGTGGAATTTCATCCATGGGAATGGTCATTCTGTCCGTGAAATCATCATCTTCTCTTCTTGACTTCACAAATACATGAAACAATTTTATTTCCAAATCTTCTGGATCATCAGTGTCCATGCATGAAGCACTATATTGTGTCATTCTAAAAATATATCCATTGTTTCAAATTAGTTTGAAATTTTCTGTGAGTACTAGAAGCACTATATTGTGTCATTCTAAAAATATATCCATTGTTTCAAATTAGTTTGAAATTTTCTGTGAGTACTAGTGAAAAGGAATCAAAATTATGTAGCCCAAGTTTGTTAAAAAAATAAAAAAATTGAACTCTTCAAAGAATCAAAAGTGTGCTTTGAAGATCAGATTGTATTGCAATAAAATCATCTTTGTATTGATATCCCATAAAACAAAAAAATTGGTTCAAAAGTATTCAAATTTGGTATCCGAGGATGGATTGGTTTGTAATAAAAAATAACCTTTATCTTCTATATTTTTTTGGAAAATTCAAGCAATCAGATTATTGCTTGCTGATAGTTGTGTTTAGTCACCACCCATAAATCTATTTGCTTGACATCTGCAGTCATAATGCAGATATTGATGTCAGCGAATAACTTCAGTTAAAAGACTTGATATTATATATCCATGGTCCTAGGTTTTCTGTTAAAAGACTTTATACATGTATTATGTCAGCATGGTCCTAGGTTTTCAGTATAAAGACTTGATATTATATCTCCATGGTCCTAGGTTTTCAGTATAAAGACTTGATGTTATATCTCCATGGTCCTAGGTTTTTAGTTAAAAGACTTGATATTATGTCTCCATGGTTCTTGGTTTTCAGTTAAAAGACTTGGTATTATGTCTCCATGGTCCTAGGTTTTCAGTTAAAAGACTTGATTTTATCTCCATGGTGCTTGATTTTCAGTAGAAAGATTTTATACTATGTCTCCATGGTCCTAGGTTTTAAGTTAAAAGACTTTGGTAGAAAGATTTGATACTATGTCTCCATGGTCCTAGGTTTTAAGTTAAAAGACTTGATATTATGTCTCCATGGTCATGGGTTTTCATTTAAAATGCTTGATAATATGTCTCCATGGTCCTAGGTTTTTAGTTAAAAGACTTGATATTATGTCTCCATGGTCCTATGTTTTCAGTATAAAGATTTGATATTATGTCTCCATGATGATATATTTTCAGTATAAAGATTTGATATTATGTCTCCATGATCATATGTTTTTAGTTAAAAGACTTGATATTTTATCTCCATGGTCCCAGATTTTCAGTATAAAGATTTGATATGTCTCCATGGTCCTAGATTTTCAGTATAAAGATTTGATATTATGTCTCCATGGTCCTAGGTTTTCAGTATAAAGATTTGATATTATGTCTCCATGATCATATGTTTTTAGTTTAAAGACTTTATATTATATCTCCATGGTACTAGGTTTTCAGTTTAAAGACTTGATATTTTATCTCCATGGTCCTAGATTTTCAGTATAAAGATTTGCTATTATGTCTCCATGGTCCTAGGTTTTTCAATATAAAAGATTTGCTATTATGTCTCCATGGTCCTAGGTTTTTCAATATAAAAGATTTGCTATTATGTCTCCATGGTCCTAGGTTTTTCAATATAAAAGATTTGCTATTATGTCTCCATGGTCCTAGATTTTCAGTATAAAGATTTGCTATTATGTCTCCATGGTCCTAGGTTTTTCAATATAAAAGATTTGCTATTATGTCTCCATGGTCCTAGGTTTTTCAATATAAAAGATTTGCTATTATGTCTCCATGGTCCTAGGTTTTTCAATATAAAAGATTTGCTATTATGTCTCCATGGTCCTAGGTTTTTCAATATAAAAGATTTGCTATTATGTCTCCATGGTCCTAGGTTTTTCAATAAAAAAGATTTGCTATTATGTCTCCATGATCCTAGATTTTCAGTATAAAGATTTGCTATTATGTCTCCATGGTCCTAGGTTTTTCAATATAAAAGATTTGCTATTATGTCTCCATGGTCCTAGATTTTCAGTATAAAGATTTGCTATTATGTCTCCATGGTCCTAGGTTTTTCAATATAAAAGATTTGCTATTATGTCTCCATGGTCCTAGATTTTCAGTATAAAGATTTGCTATTATGTCTCCATGGTCCTAGATTTTCAGTATAAAGATTTGCTATTATGTCTCCATGGTCCTAGGTTTTTCAATATAAAAGATTTGCTATTATGTCTCATCTCCATGGTCCTAGGTTTTTCAATATAAAAGATTTGCTATTATGTCTCCATGGTCCTAGATTTTCAGTATAAGGATTTGCTATTTATGTCTCCATGGTCCTAGATTTTTCAATATAAAAGATTTGCTATTATGTCTCCATGGTCCTAGATTTTCAGTATAAAGATTTGCTATTATGTCTCCATGGTCCTAGATTTTCAGTATAAAGATTTGCTATTATGTCTCCATGGTCCTAGGTTTTTCAATATAAAAGATTTGCTATTATGTCTCCATGGTCCTAGATTTTCAGTATAAAGATTTGCTATTATGTCTCCATGGTCCTAGATTTTCAGTATAAAGATTTGCTATTATGTCTCCATGGTCCTAGATTTTCAGTATAAAGATTTGATATTATGTCTCCATGGTCCTAGGTTTTTCAATATAAAAGATTTGCTATTATGTCTCCATGTTCCTAGGTTTTTCAATATAAAAGATTTGCTATTATGTCTCCATGGTCCTAGATTTTCAGAATAAAGATTTGCTATTATGTCTCCATGGTCCTAGATTTTCAGTATAAAGATTTGATATTATGTCTCCATGGTCCTAGGTTTTTCAATATAAAAGATTCGCTATTATGTCTCCATGGTCCTAGGTTTTTCAATATAAAAGATTTGCTATTATGTCTCCATGGTCCTAGATTTTCAGTATAAAGATTTGCTATTATGTCTCCATGGTCCTAGATTCTCAGTATCAAGATTTGCTATTATGTCTCCATGGTCCTAGGTTTTTCAATATAAAAGATTTGCTATTATGTCTCCATGGTCCTAAATTTTCAGTATAAAGATTTGCTATTATGTCTCCATGGTCCTAGATTTTCAGTATAAAGATTTGCTATTATGTCTCCATGGTCCTAGGTTTTTCAATATAAAAGATTTGCTATTATGTCTCCATGGTCCTAGGTTTTTCAATATAAAAGTTTTGCTATTATGTCTCCATGGTCCTAGATTTTCAGTATAAAGATTTGCTATTATGTCTCCATGGTCCTAGATTTTCAGTATAAAGATTTGCTATTATGTCTCCATGGTCCTAGGTTTTTCAATATAAAAGATTTGCTATTATGTCTCATCTCCATGGTCCTAGGTTTTTCAATATAAAAGATTTGCTATTATGTCTCCATGGTCCTAGATTTTCAGTATAAGGATTTGCTATTTATGTCTCCATGGTCCTAGGTTTTTCAATATAAAAGATTTGCTATTATGTCTCCATGGTCCTAGATTTTCAGTATAAAGATTTGCTATTTTGTCTCCATGGTCCTAGATTTTCAGTATAAAGATTTGCTATTATGTCTCCATGGTCCTAGGTTTTTCAATATAAAAGATTTGCTATTATGTCTCCATGGTCCTAGGTTTTTCAATATAAAAGATTTGCTATTATGTCTCCATGGTCCTAGATTTTCAGTATAAAGATTTGCTATTATGTCTCCATGGTCCTAGGTTTTTCAATATAAAAGATTTGCTATTATGTCTCCATGGTCCTAGATTTTCAGTATAAAGATTTGCTATTATGTCTCCATGGTCCTAGATTTTCAGTATAAAGATTTGCTATTATGTCTCCATGGTCCTAGATTTTCAGTATAAAGATTTGCTATTTATGTCTCCATGGTCCTAGATTTTCAGTATAAAGATTTGCTATTATGTCTCCATGGTCCTAGGTTTTTCAATATAAAAGATTTGCTATTATGTCTCCATGGTCCTAGGTTTTTCAATATAAAAGATATGCTATTATGTCTCCATGGTCCTAGATTTTCAGTATAAAGATTTGCTATTATGTCTCCATGGTCCTAGATTTTCAGTATAAAGATTTGATATTATGTCTCCATGGTCTTAGGTTTTTCAATATAAAAGATTCGCTATTATGTCTCCATGGTCCTAGGTTTTTCAATATAAAAGATTTGCTATTATGTCTCCATGGTCCTAGATTTTCAGTATAAAGATTTGCTATTATGTCTCCATGGACCTAGATTCTCAGTATAAAGATTTGCTATTATGTCTCCATGGTCCTAGGTTTTTCAATATAAAAGATTTGCTATTATGTCTCCATGGTCCTAAATTTTCAGTATAAAGATTTGCTATTATGTCTCCATGGTCCTAGATTTTCAGTATAAAGATTTGCTATTATGTCTCCATGGTCCTAGTTTTTTCAATATAAAAGATTTGCTATTATGTCTCCATGGTCCTAGGTTTTTCAATATAAAAGTTTTGCTATTATGTCTCCATGGTCCTAGATTTTCAGTATAAAGATTTGCTATTATGTCTCCATGGTCCTAGGTTTTTCAATATAAAAGATTTGCTATTATGTCTCCATGGTCCTAGATTTTCAGTATAAAGATTTGCTATTATGTCTCCATGATCCTAGATTTTCAGAATAAAGATTTGCTATTATGTCTCCATGGTCCTAGATTTTCAGTATAAAGATTTGCTATTATGTCTCCATGGTCCTAGATTTTCAGTATAAAGATTTGCTATTATGTCTCCATGATCCTAGATTTTCAGTATAAAGATTTGCTATTATGTCTCCATGGTCCTAGATTTTCAGTATAAAGATTTGCTATTATGTCTCCATGGTCCTAGATTTTCAGTATAAAGATTTGCTATTATGTCTCCATGGTTCTAGGTTTTTCAATATAAAAGATTTGCTATTATATCTCCATGGTCCTAGATTTTCAGTATAAAGATTTGCTATTATGTCTCCATGGTCCTAGATTTTCAGTATAAAGATTTGCTATTATGTCTCCATGGTCCTAGATTTTCAGTATAAAGATTTGCTATTATATCTCCATGGTCCTAGATTTTCAGTATAAAGATTTGCTATTCTGTCTCCATAATCCTAAATAAGATGATGATGATGATGATCTAAAGTTAAATATGACTTTTTTGAGTAGATATAATGAAAAATTTCACAAGTGAGCTGAAAACATTGTGTTGTATTAAGTGGCAAAGGCATAACTGATAATATAAAATACTTCCACTTCACAAGTACACAAAACATTGATTTGTTTTTTTAAAATGTATTTGTAAGAATCAAGTCAGCATTAATCAGATTCATTTTCCATTCTGTACCAGTGTGATAAAGGACTCTATTACTAAATAAAAAAAGTATGAAATTTAACAGTAATTTTAGTATAGCAACTGTTTATAAATTTTGTTTGTACACACCAATGCTTCAGACTGTTGGTTTGTTTATGTCAAATTGACTATTTTTATATTAAAAAATGAAAACATTTTTTTATTTTTGTCAACATATTTCTGGCATGGAGTAATACAGGGAGGAAACTGTAGAAACATGACAGAATGTTTGTAGATTTAAAAGCATAACATTAGACAGTTTTAAATGATTTTGAGTATACTTTGAAAACTGTTGGTTTTCTATTTTGTTACTTCCACATTCAAGTGTTTTTTTTGTGTGTTATCTTGATTAGCTTGCAGCCTATTTGGTTAACAGAAAATGCACCCACATTTCTGTTTGCAATCAATCTTTAAGCCTGTTTTCTCCTTCATTTTCTGTCATGATTATGATTGTCAGGAGAGTTGAAATCACTACTTAGATAGTTTTCTTATTATATTTAATCTGGAGCTTTTTCTTCAAAAATGGATACCATTTATCATACAGAGTAACAGGAATATGTACTATTGTCACAGAATCTTGAATAGCATATGAATTCAGTCATTGAAAGTTTGCATGATTCTTGTGGGAAAAAAATGATGATTACTTGAGCCCAATTATATTATTTGGGACTTGTTTGAGGCATTCTTGTTGGTGTCTCCTCCTTGATTACAGAAATATATACTAGAGGGTCTACAGTCTTGACACATTTTAAAATCTGGCATTTGTAGCTTTCATAATCACCATGATATAGAGAGTGATCAGTTAGTAGAACATGGTCTCAGAAATAACTTTTGTGGCTCTCATATCACCATTATAGAGAGAGATCAGTCAGTATAATTTGGTCTTATTATTACCAGTACATTTTTATGGCTGCCATGAACAGCATTGTAGAGACAGATCAGTCCATATAATGTGGTCTCATTAATTACAGTACATTTTTATGGCTGCCATGAACAGCATTGTAGAGACAGATCAGTCCATATAATGTGGTCTCATTTATTACAGTACATTTTTATGGCTGCCATGGACAGCATTGTAGAGACAGATCAATTTGTATAATTTGGTCTCATTAATTACAGTACATTTTTATGACTGCCATGAACAGCATTGTAGAGACAGATCAGTCAATATAATTAATTACAATAATTACAATAAATTTTTATGGCTGCCATGATTAGCATTGTAGAGACAGATCAGTCCATATAATGTGGTCTCATTTATTACAGTACATTTTTATGGCTGCCATGAACAGCATTGTAGAGACATATCAGTCCATATAATTAATTACAGTAATTACAATAAATTTTTATGGCTGCCATGATTAGCATTGTAGAGACAGATCAGTCCATATAATGTGGTCTCATTAATTATAATAATTACCGTACATTTTTCTGGCTGCCATGAACAGCATTGTAGAGACATATCAGTCTGTATAATATAACCTCACCAGTAACATGGGATTGCATAACATTGTAAGTCATTTTTATGGATCCCATAAACAACAGCACAATAGGAAGATCTGTCCCTCTATAATATGGTACTGCCAGCAGCTTGGTTCACTTTTAATAATTTCGTAAACAACACTACAATAGGGAGATCTCTGTCCCTCTATAATATGGTACTGCCAGCAGCTTGGTTCACTTTTAATGATTTCGTAAACAACACTACAATAGGGAGATCTCTGTCCCTCTATAATATGGTACTGCCAGCAGCTTGGTTCACTTTTAATGATTTCGTAAACAACACTACAATAGGGAGATCTCTGTCCCTCTATAATATGGTACTGCTAGCAGCTTGGTTCACTTTTAATGATTTCGTAAACAACACTACAATAGGGAGATCTCTGTCCCTCTATAATATGGTACTGCTAGCAGCTTGGTTCACTTTTAATGATTTCGTAAACAACACTACAATAGGGAGATCTCTGTCCCTCTATAATATGGTACTGCCAGCAGCTTGGTTCACTTTTAAAGATTTTGTAAACAACACTACAATAGGAAGATCTCTGTCCCTCTATAATGTGGTAATGCCTACAGCTTGGTTCATTTTAATGATTTCATAACACTACAATAGGGAGATCTCTGTCCCTCGATAATATGGTACTGCCTACAGCTTGGTTCACTTTTAATGATTTTGTAAACAACACTACAATAGGGAGATCTCTGTCCCTCTATAATATGGTACTGCCTACAGCTTGGTTCACTTTTAATGATTTCGTAAACAACACTACAATAGGGAGATCTCTGTCCCTCTATAATGTGGTACTGCCAGCAGCTTGGTTCACTTTTATGGATCCCATAAACAACACTACAATAGGGAGATCTCTGTCCCTCTATAATATGGTACTGCCAGCAGCTTGGTTCACTTTTAATGATTTCGTAAACAACATTACAATAAAGAGATCTCTGTCCCTCTATAATATGGTACTGCCAGCAGCTTGGTTCACTTTTATGGATCCCATAAACAACACTACAATAGGGAGATCTCTGTCCCTCTATAATATGGTACTGCCAGCAGCTTGGTTCACTTTTAATGATTTCGTAAACAACACTACAATAAAGAGATCTCTGTCCCTCTATAATATGGTACTGCCAGCAGCTTGGTTCACTTTTAATGATTTCGTAAACAACACTACAATAGGGAGATCTCTGTCCCTCTATAATGTGGTACTGCCAGCAGCTTGGTTCACTTTTAATGATTTCGTAAACAACACTACAATAAAGAGATCTCTGTCCCTCTATAATATGGTACTGCCAGCAGCTTGGTTCACTTTTAATGATTTCGTAAACAACACTACAATAGGGAGATCTCTGTCCCTCTATAATGTGGTACTGCCAGCAGCTTGGTTCACTTTTATGGATCCCATAAACAACACTACAATAGGGAGATCTCTGTCCCTCTATAATATGGTACTGCCTACATCTTGTTCACTTTTAATGATTTCGTAAACAACACTACAATAGGGAGATCTCTGTCCCTCTATAATATGGTACTGCCAGCAGCTTGGTTCACTTTTAATGATTTCGTAAACAACACTACAATAGGGAGATCTCTGTCCCTCTATAATATGGTACTGCCAGCAGCTTGGTTCACTTTTAATGATTTCGTAAACAACACCTCAATAGGGAAATCTCTGTCCCTCTATAATATGGTACTGCCAGCAGCTTGGTTCACTTTCATGGATCCAATAAACAGCATGGAGGAGGTTGACTGTAAATATTTTGACATTGTACAAGGATTACACTATGGAAAGCATATCATCATAGCAAAAATCTTGGTTAATTATATCTGATATTTATATTTATAGGTGTTGTACATACCTGATAAAGAATTTGTAACAGGGATAATGCATGAACCACAAGAGTCCAGACACACAGCCACGTCGAGTAATCCCAATGTGTCCAGCAAGTCTGGTTCTCGATCTCCCCCAAGTCCTGTTGCCAACAGACCCACTATGGTGAGTTCATCCTTACGCATTCACCCTCTCATCAGGAGAAAGTAGACAGGTTGAGTTTTAGAATTGTGTTAGTTTTTTTTTTATTCTCCTGGCTTGTAGATCTTATTTAACTGTGTTAAGAGTTCTAGCTAGAAATCAATGTTCATAATTGTTGATGTTACAGACAATAAGTTTAAGGATTGGAATTCTCCAAATAAGTAAGGTAGATTAAAAAGAAAATTATTCACAACTAGGCCCATTTTTTGCATCTTGACTAGGGACATCAGTCTACCAGTCATACATTTGTCATTTCTTCCTTGAAAGAATAACTTTTGTTACAAGAATTTTAAAAAAAGTTCAGGCAGAATTATTCATTATGTTCTCTTGGGAATCTAGATATATCATTCATAGAGGACACACATACCTGTCCCACCCATATCTCATGAACCTCAACCCAGAGTGCATCTTTTGATAATGTCCAATAACAGTGAAACATATCCTCATGCACTGTGAACCTCAACCAGAATGCATTCTTTGATAGTGTCCAATAAAAGTGTAATATATCCTCATGTACTATGAACCCCAACCAGAGTGCATCCTTCGATAGTGTCCAATAAAAGTGAAATATATCCTCATGTACTGTAAACCTCAACCAGAGTGCATCATTCGATAGTGTCCAATAAAAGTGAAATATATCCTCATGAACTGTTCATTTGATAGTGTCTAATAACAGAAGAACATATCCTCATGAACTGTGAACCTCATCAGAGTACATTTTTTGATAATGTTGAAAAACAATGGAACATATCTTTGTGAATTGTGAACCTCAACCTGAATGCATCATTTGATAGTGTCCAATAACAGTAGAACATATCTTTGTGAATTGTGAACCTCAACCATAGTGCATCCTTTGATAGTGTCCAATAACAGTGGAACATATCTTCTTTAAGAGTGTTGATTTCTGCCTCTCTGTCAGCTCAGTGAAGAAGCTTGTACCAGACGATTATATCTTAGATTTTATAATTGAATGCAGTTATATAAAAAAATTATGGTTTTTTTTGAGGATTTAGCCTTTGTTATCTGTGCCCCTGTGGGCTTGGAAACAGTAAGTAGACCTGCTTATTATAAAAGGTGACTGATGAAGGCAGAAGCCACTGTGGCTCACTGGATTGTGTTTTAAGTTAGCTACCATGATGTGTCCTTTGTACACTACAGTTTTACTTGAATTGCCATGGCACTGAAAAGCCTACTTGTATAGCTATGCTTTAAAACACTGAACAATACCCTTTAAAGAATTTAACAATTTTGTCTGTTTTAACATTTATACTTCATAAGTATGTTTACTTTGATTTGCAAGGGTTTATCTTCCTGAAGATTTTAGCAGTTTTCATTAATAGTATAGTTTTTACCTTATCTTTACTTTGCAGGTTTTAGCTGTTGTGCTGTTGAACATTGAATATACCTACCTACCTACCTACTTATGCACACATTCACTCACATGAACACACATGGATGAGAAGTGACTTTCATATCAGGTTGACCGCTCCATTGGTCTAGTGGTTAAAGCATCCACTTTGGATGCGGGAGGCCATGGGTTCTATCCCTGGCTGAGTCATACAGCTGCCTCGCTTGGCACTCAGCATTAAGAGGTTAGTGTTAGGACTGGTCAGCCTAGTGTCAGGATAACATGTCTTTGTGGGACATCATGCTTTATGTCTGCGGCTTAATGCCCCATTGCTAAACATCAGTAAACTTCTACACTGCAGACATTGTAGCATTATGACTGAAAAATTGGTAAAGCTACGTTAAAAATCCAAATCATACACACACACACACACATACATACAGAGTAGGTTAAAGTCATCTAATTATATAGCGGTGTACTTGTTCAAATGGCATCCTTCTTTAAATACATTAGTCCAGTCATATTATATTAATAGAGCATTCACTATCTTGCCAATATGGGCCTTCCGGACAAAAATGGACATTATCTTTTGGCTTTGAAAATACCTTTCTGTTTGGTGCCTTTTCACCAGTTTTCGTGATCCTTAAGAGTCTCATTACAAGGAGTATACAACTTCAAAATGCTAAATGAATTCTTTTTTGTATTCATCATAAGAAAAAAGTTTGGACTTAAGTTATTTATTTTTTTGTATGCAAATGAAACACTAGTTGATATCATCTCGATTGCCTGCTCTAATGGTCAAAAGTATTTCCAGTTCATCTCAGTATTTGGTGTTTGTTGCTAGTTTTAAGGAGGAAATAATAATTTATTGCTTCAAATATGACAGAGAGACCCTGAGTGGCGCTTTCTGTTATAGATCACTGCCATCTCACCTCTGTCTGCGTAGGTTCCAGTCTAGGAATTGTGGATATGTGAGAAAGCTTGCCAGTAGCGTCTCATGGGTCAGTGGTTCTTTCTGGTGGTTTCCCAGTTTCTTCCTCCACCATTAATACTGGCCGCCATGTATAGCCTGTCATGTGCTGAAAAATGGTGTTAAGCCCCGGAACAACAACAACATCATTTTGTTTTATTGTACTTTTATCAATCATTGATAATTACCTTTACATTGTTGTACTTTTATCACTTATTGGCAATATACCTTTTTGATACCTTTACATTGTTGTACTTTTATCACTTATTGGTAATAAACATCTTTGATATGTACCTTTTCATTGTTGTATGTTCCAGTCTAGGAATTTGGCAAATGTGGATATGTGAGAAAGCTTGCTAGTAGCTTCTCGTGGATCTGTGGTTCTTTCTGGTGATTTCCCAGTTTCTTCCTCCACCATTAATACTGGCCGCCATGTATAGCCTGTTGTGTGCTGAAAAATGGTGTTAAGCCCCACAACAACAACAACATATATGACAGAAAATAATACCCTGCTCCTTCAGCTGTTTCCTTTGGGGAGATTTCAACAATTTAAGTGGAGTTAATTAGACTCTATCAAACAATCATGGGTTGTACAGCAGGAAATGTTGACTCTGTCATGAAAAGGGTAGTAGAGATTGTTCACAATACATACTCAGAGGGATTGTACTACATACAGACTTGACCTAGTTCCATGTCCCAAGCTCCAATAGGTCAGAGATTTAGTTTTCTCAGTCAGCATAATTAGGTACCTAAGTTGAGAATGGACACCTTAAGATTGGTCCTCAATGTTATTGAGGAGAGAAATATTGCAGTTAGCTTAGACCTCATGTTCATGTATACAGGTCTTATATAAAATTACATTGACACTGTGTACCAGTTGGGAGTACTTACTTCCGTGGTCACTGTGTACCAGTTGGGAGCACTTCCTTTCATGGTCACTGTGTACCAGTTGGAAGTACCCCCTTTCATGGACACTGTGTACCAGTTGGGAGAACTCCATTTCATGGACACTTTGTACCAGTTGGGAGTACTCCTTTGATGGACACTGTGTACCAGTTGGAAGTACCCCCTTTCATGGACACTGTGTACCAGTTGGGAGAACTCCCTTTCATGGACACTTTGTACCAGTTGGGAGAACTCCCTTTCATGGACACTTTGTACCAGTTGGGAGTACTCCTTTGATGGACACTGTGTACCAGTTGGAAGTACCCCCTTTCATGGACACTGTGTACCAGTTGGGAGAACTCCCTTTCATGGACACTGTGTACCATTTGGGAGTACTCCTTTGATGGACACTGTGTACCAGTTGGAAGTACTCCCTTTGATGGACACTGTTTACCAGTTGGAAGTACCCCCTTTGATGGACACTGTTTACCAGTTGGGAGAACTCCCTTTCATGGACACTGTGTACCAGTTTGGAGTACTCCTTTGATGGACACTGTGTACCAGTTGGAAGTACTCCCTTTGATGGAAACTGTGTACCAGTTGGGAGTATTTCCTTTCATGGACACTGAGTACCAGTTCAATGGACACTGTGTACCAGTTGGGAGTACTCCCTTTGATGGACACTGTATACCAGTTGGGAGAACTCCCTTTCATGGACACTGTGTACCAGTTTGGAGTACTCTCTTTGATGAACACTGTGTACCAGTTGGGAGAACTTATTTTCATGGACACTATGTACCAGTTGGGAGTATTTCCTTTCATGGACACTGTGTACCAGTTGGGAGTACTTCCTTTGATGGACACTGTATACCAGTTGGGAGTACTCCCTTTGATGGACACTGTATACCAGTTGGGAGAACTCCCTTTCATGGACACTGTGTACCAGTTGGAAGTACTCCCTTTCATGAACACTGTGTACCAGTTGGAAGTACTCCCTTTCATGAACACTGTGTACCAGTTGGAAGTACTCCCTTTCATGAACACTCTATACCAGTTGGAAGTACTTCCTTTCATGGACACTGTGTTCCATTTGGAAGTACTCCCTTTCATGGACACTGTGTACCAGTTGGAAGTACTCCCTTTGATGGACACTGTACCAGATGGGAGTATTTCCTTTCATTGGACATTCCATGCCACTCTTGCCTCAGCATTCAGAACCACTGAAACTCATGCCTTTTCATTTGACCCAAACTATCTGTATTTCCAACATCATGGTTTGATTGTTCATAATGACCCTTCATTTCATAGCTAAAAATTGTGTCTTGTGAAATCATCCTTTTTTTCTTGAAACCATTTTCTTTTCTGGACCCTTTTTTGAAAGGATATCTTCAGAACCCTAATATGGCATTAAAGTGATACCTAACTCAGGAAACGTTGCTCTTGCTTGTTTTAACCAATTAAATAAGAGATGAATTTCCTGTACAGAATGGCCCATAAGATTAAGACGGTCTCTTCTACCATTATTCAATCACTGGAGTGGAGGTCCTATATATGGGTTGCTCTCCTTATGCAGGATTTTATAAGCACACTGTCACACAAGACTAAAAACTGGTCTTCATGTTAGGAGATTTGAGCCAGGGGCAAGTCTAGGGTAAGGTGATTTAACTCCCTCAAATCTTACCTATTGTGTTGTGTTATTTGAGGAAGAACCCAATTTTGGAGTAAAGTATGTTTCTTTACTAATACTTGTCTTTGATAATATATGTGTACCCTCCCACCCCACACCCCAGAGTTACATCCAAGATTGTGTGCTGCCACTCCTGTAGTACCTGATGATTGATGGGATTTGCACCAGTCTATATCAAAGCCACATATTCCTGACATAGTTCTTGGCAAGCAGACAACTTGCTTGATTAGCACTATAATGAATGTTCTGTTGTATTATGATTGAGTAGGTTTGATCCTAGAGACATTCTTTACTCACTTGCTAGTTTTTCAGACATTGTGAAAATCGAATCTAACCATTACTAGGTCACATTTGCCTGTTTTAGTCAGTCACGAATCATCATAAGTATTTTCTTTTGATTTATTGAAACTTAGGATATGGAAGTTTAATGCTTATTTTTTTTTCATACAGGATGTTCCACTGGTGAAGATGGCTGACAAACCTCCAGCTGTGGTGCCAGGCCATGCAGAGAGGCAGACTCCAGTCTCATCCCCAGCCAGTCCAAATGCATTCAAGTTACCAGGCAGGTTGACAGTGGAAGAAGTGCGTGAGCTGGACCAGGAGTGTCAAGAGAAATTTATCAAACTTCACGTTAAATATATAACAGATGGACAGGTACGCTGTAGGTCCAATTCATTTTAGTAGAGATTATGTTACTGTACTACATATTTGATTTCAACCTTTTTCATAAACATGTGATCTCAATATGAGCACCCTCTTGACTAAGTTTTGTCTTTGTTCAGATTTCTTTCCAGAGGAAGCCTTATTCTTTACTTGACCACACAAAATTATCAATTGCTTTGTCATTCTGCATAATGGAATTTATGCATCTTATTGTTGAGCCAATAATAGCTGGAAAGTAAGAAAAAGATTTGTTTTTCTAATGCTGGTATCATCACTAATAGTGTGTTATATATTTTAGGTAAAAAAAATTCCATTTGTTATATTTCTTAAACCCATTCATGGATTTGTTTTGTACTCGGGATGATTCATTATGAAACTAGGCCTACTCATTCTGTGACATGCTGGCTTACTCCATAGGCCTTAAATCACAGGCCTTACTCCATAGGCCTTGAATCACAGGCCTTACTCCATAGGCCTTGAATCACAGGCCTTACTCCATTGGTCTTGAATCACAGGCCTTACTCCATAGGCCTTGAATCACAGGCCTTACTCCATTGGCCTTGAATCACAGGCCTTACTCCATAGGCCTTGAATCACAGGCCTTACTCCATTGGCTTTGAATCACAGGCCTTACTCTATAGGCCTTGAATCACAGGCCTTACTCCATTGGCCTTGAATTAGGATCACAACTGTATAAAGTTTACTTTAAGGTTTTGGTTAGTTTATTCATTTTTTTTCATTCCCTTTATGGAATTGCTCAAGGTCACTTTCATAGAAAATTTGGATTAAGGTTTTAGGTCAAGTTTTTAATTTGCTTCTGAAACCCAGTATGGATTTTATTTATACTTTGGATGAATCATTGTGAAGCTAAGACAAAATGGATCTATGCTTGATCAGCCTTTTGACCTTTGTGAGCGAAGTCAGGTGTTTTACAGTGGTTATTTGATCATGGGTTAACCACACATATCGTGGTCTTCTTGTTTGGTTATAAACGGTCGGAGTCATATAGTTTGTAATCTTGCCATCTAAGTAAGCATCACTGTTAATGCATCTTTTGTATGGTCACGAGTCCAAAACTGAAGTACATGACAATACGATACAATATATACTTTCTTATAAGTTCAACTGCAAACTGCACAGACCCAGATCTACCAATGCTGCATGTTCTGGCAGATTTGGGTCTGTACATTTTGCAGTTGGACTTGACCTGTATGTAAACTAGTAGTTCATATATGATGTGTGAAAATTAACACATCAAGTGTTTGCATGATCTGCATAAACTGCTTTGCTACTGTTTTTCTTTTTTGTACTTTTATTTGTTTCAATTAGAATGATTTACTTTCTATTTCATACTGTATTAGTAAAAGGATGATTTAGTCACATTTACTTTTAAGCCCATTTCCATGTTCTTCCTCATAACATAATGTGCTTATAGGTCAGGCAAATGGCTGCTTAATTTTGAGGGGGGGGGGGCATGTCTACTTTGGTGTGAGAGAAAATATCCAAACATAAGATATGCCAATTTGGGAACAATGTCCTGTTGGTTATTTTATGACAAGTTTCTGATAATGATAGTAAATTGGTCAAAGTAACATGCTATGATCATGGTAAGAGCAATGGATCATCCTACATAAAATAGACCTAGATTTATTAAGGTATTATGTTTACTGTCATGAACAGCTTCATAAAATTTTCAATATATTTATTTATTGCAGTTTCATGACTGAATTGCTCTGCTTAAATGTGAATTTTTCTTACTATGTTTGCACAGGGATTTTGAAGCAAACTCTAGTATGAAAACCATAAAGCCAGATCTGCCACTGGTACATCATGGTGTACAATTTGTTTGCTTAAGACCATAAATAGAATAGACTGGGTCAATATTGATATTACTATATTTACTTGCATATAAGTTGATATGATGTGCAGTATCCAGTTTGATTCCAATCAAGCTCTTCAATATAACAGATCAGGCAGGCACTGGTACATAAAAGTTCGTCTTCTAGTGACTTGTTGACTTTTTTTTGTTTGTTGTCCCTGTAAGGCATAGGCAGTGCTGTTTCAAATGTCACTGTCAGAAGTATGACAGCTATAATTTGATTGGTGAATCTAAGGGTCAACAGAATATGACATATTGGTATTGGTGCCTGTCAGATCTAATAACTGATAAACTTGATTTTTATCAGGTACTACATCATGCAAGATTAGATCCAGGTACATCACTTGGTGTATGTAATATAAGAACAGGTGTATTTCATGATTGAATGCTAATTTGAAGTTTATTGTTGAGAGGGCATGTAATATATTTTTCAGAAGTGGGATGATCCACAGGTATTTGTATGGATTTATTTTCACACCATTTTAAACATGGAGTAAATACCAATTTGCAGTGTTCACATTTGAATGTGTGGATAACAGAAAAATAGAATTTGACAGACAATGATACATTCTAAAGTGCATTTAACTAAGGATAGTTTGCATGCAATATCACATTTGACATTTGACCAAGTCTTTACCTTTGACTGAGATGACAGTATGCATGCACTGTCACATTTGACACTCAACCAAGTATTTACTTATGACTGAGATGACAGTATGCATGCACTGACACATTTGACACTCAACCAAGTATTTACTTATGACTGAGATGACAGTATGCATGCACTGTCACATTTGACACTCAACCAAGTATTTACTTATGACTGAGATGACAGTATGCATGCACTGACACATTTGACACTCAACCAAGTATTTACTTATGACTGAGATGACAGTATGCATGCACTGTCACATTTGACACTCAACCAAGTATTTACTTATGACTGAGATGACAGTATGCATGCACTGACACATTTGACACTCAACCAAATCTTTACTGAAAACTTAGATGACAGTTTGTATGCCCTGTTACATTTGAGCCTTTTCTGACAAATGGAATAACAAAATGACTGTCACATTTGACATTTGATGAAGTCTTTATTGATAACTGAGATGACAGTGTGCATGCACTGTCGAATTTGACACTGACAAAGTATTTACTGACAGCTGAGTTAGATGACAGCATACATGCACTGTCACACTTAACATTTGACAAAGTCTTTACTGACAGCTGAGATAAATGTGGCATAATTCATACTATCGAGTGTTAAAGAGCATGTATCATCATTGGTCAAAAGCCAGTTTTTTTTTTTTAACATTTGTAGAATGCAAAACTCCAGATTAGCATTTAACCCATGTGCAGATGCATTGGCTAATTAGCACTTACCCAAAATGCAGTATTTTATTTAACTTGTGTCATTTTAGGGTTACTACTTCTACCAAAGTTCATATTGTATAACAGGTTTTTGCAGAGATTTCATTTTAGCAATATTTATAATCTATTAATCTTCCAGGAAAATAGAATGTTGGTGAAAATTTCATACAATTTTAAATACTATAAACATTAGCCCAGGGAATCACTTTTGAGAAATAGCATGATAAAATTGTTGAAATATATCAAGTTTTTGATTGGGAATCACTTTGAGATATAGCAGGATAAAATTATAAAGCATGTTGAAGAATATCAAGTTTTTGATCGGAAGAAAACATATTTTATACCATGAAAATATCCAGCTGTAAAGTAGAGATGTTAATGACTTACTTTTTGGCATTAAAATGTGCTGAATAATGATGCATAGCAAATTATGTTCTATATAACAGTGTACATTGGGGTGAAGTCTGCAAATCAGTACATATTTTTATGTTTCATTGTCACGTTCATCATGCCTCAAATTTGCATACTAGAAAGTATTTCCTTTTAGCCTAGTCTAGATTAACCTGATGAAGACTTAATGTTTTTGTACACTACCTCAAAACGTTTTTTTTTTTTTTAAGAAGAAAATACTTGCTCAGTGAGCAATTTGATTGGGTTTGGTTGACACCCATCTCCAGCCATTATAATTGAATTCACCTGTCTCAAACATAGAGTCCCTTCTTTGCATCAGAAACTTTACCCCACCTATATCCAGATTTCCCAGATTGTATTGTCAGCCATTTATAAACAGTAGATACAGGATTCATGGCATAACTTAATGTTTGCTTGTTTTGTCTTTTTGTGACCTGAAGACAGTACTATAAATTTCACATAATCATGAAATGATAAACTGTTTTTCAATGTTTATAAATCAGTTTTATTCAATACTGTAGATAGGTTGACATTATGATTTTGGAGATAGGGAATGTCTGTTGAAAATGCATTCAATTCTACAAGCATAGACTAATCATTTGCTGAGCTTAAAATAATTCTACAAGCATAGACTAATCAATTGATGAGCTCACATTTTGAATAAATTTATTTTGTTCTGTATTAACTGCATGATGTTACCATTTTATTATTTTTTATTATTATATTGTTTATAACATTGTTTCTCATAATATTTTGTGGTCATGCATGCAGGTTTGGACTGATCAGGTTGAAGTGTCAACTAATTTATTATTTATCAGTGGATGGTACACTTTTGAGCAGACTTATTAAATAATCAATTAATACATGTATACATTTTAAGAAAGGATTATCAGTATAGAGCTAGGTAATCAATGTTTTGGACAGACATTTTGAAATGATGAAAATTAATCAGTTACATTGAATTTAGAATTCAGTTTGCTTCATCAGATGCTTTAGCCAGTGAGAATTGGATTTCCATTAGATTCAGAGCTGGCACTTGCATGCTGTAAACTTCCTTTTCTTTGTCACTTACACAAATTATACTAATGGGACCCCGAGTCACTGAGTGGTCTAAAGCGCTTACCATTATAGATCACTGTCATCTCACCTGTCTTCATAGATTCAAGTCTATGGTTTGGCCAATGTGAGAATTCAGTGGTTATTTTGTTTTTTTTTCTTCCCCGGGTTTTTCCTCCAACATTTATACTGGCTGCAATTTATGGCTTATCTTGTGCTGAAAAATGTCACTAATACCTACAACAGCAACAACATAAATGATACATCATAGATGAGATTTGAAATAAAATATGGCAAAGAATTAATAATGTACATAATAAATTGTTACAGTGAAGTACACTATTCAGGTTAGTTTCAGGAAAAAAATATGCATGAAGCTTGTTGAAAATTGCCTGTTTGGTGCTTCTGTGGATGAGCAAAGATTGCAACTGCTGGTGTTTTTCAGATTAACAAATAATCAAACATAAGAATAAAAAGATCATAAGAATTGTAACATTGATCTTTAGCCTTGAAGTAACGTTTTATACAAGCCTATAGTCAGTCAAAAATTGATAGCTTATCTATGTAACAATTTCGAATCTGTGCTGACTTTTTGGATCCAATTAGTCAATAAATTTTTCCCACTGGATACTTGTAAATTAAGGAAATTCTTGGGCACATAATGAATATTATGCATAATTTTCTATGTGAGCAATGAGATACATTCACTTGCATCTACATGAACTGAATGCGAAGTCACAGCACATGGCACCAGAGACGAATTAAAACTGAGCTGGCACAAATTGAATATTATTTATAAATTGTAAATGGGCTTATGATGAAAGCACATAAATTGAATTGGCGTATAGCAAACATCAACTGTATTTTATGATTTAAAGAAGTTTTGCATTGTATGTTGATTAAAGTCATTGTATTTTGTAGTACCCTCTGAACAAAGTGGGAATCTCTTTACTTGCCCAAAATAAAAGAATTCTCTTGTTAATGTCAGCAATTGAAAATTGATATATTTTTTTTACAAAATTGGTAAAATAGCAATGGATCTACCTGACTGAAATCAGCTTGTTCTTTGGGCATCATTTTCATGATCACTAATTTTCATTGAGGCTAGTCAGTGAACCATTGATAGTTTTCAACATACTTGTACATCCAGCAACATATCATTGGTTTTCAGCATTCATGTACATCTAGCTACATACCAGTAGTCTTAAGCATTCATGTACATCCAGCTACATATCAGTAGTTTTCAACATATACATCCAGCTATATATCAGTGGTTTTCAGCATTTATGTACATCCAGCAACATGTCAGTGGTTTTCAGTATTCATGTACATCCAGCTACATATCAATAGTTTTCAACATACATGTAGATATAGGCACATATCAGTAATTTTCAACATACATGTACATCCAGGCACATATCAGTAGTTTTCAACATACATGTAAATCCAGGCACATATCAGTAGTTTTCAACATTCATGTACATCCAGCTACATATCAGTGGTTTTCAGCATTCATGTACATCCAGCTACATATCAGTAGTTTTCAACATGTACATCCAGGCACATATCAGTAGTTTTCAACATGTACATCCATACACATAACAGTAGTTTTTAACATTCATGTACATCCAGCTACATATCAGTAACTTTCAGCATTCATGTTCAGCCAGTTACATACAAGCAGTTTTCTAGATACAACATACCAGTACTTTTATTCTGATATTACTTAGATATTTGTTCAGATTCACATTTATTTAAATCTATCAGAGTTTATTTTGTTCTAAAGGTTTTTTTCTTCTTTAAAATATATACACCACTCTGTTGATAACTTGCACCTGGATAACTCAAAACCCCACTTATAACACAGGGCAAGGCATAGACACTTCTTTTTGTTGCTAGGAAATAAAGAAATGGCCTCTACATTTTGATCATGAAGAAAATCACAATCAAAATTAGTAATTCAGACCTTGAGATGTCATTCATCTGATTGTTGAAAATGGTGCTTAGTACCTGTAAATTTGTATCAACATTGTGAAATTTTTAACTTTCAAGAAGTTGTTTATTTTGTTATAGTTTCCTTCCAAGGTACACTTTCAATACAAAGTAAATAACAATTTTCTACACAATTTTGATCAATGACAATGTCACTAATGCCAAAATAAAAAACAGTTGAATCAGTTTTGTCTAGTGCAAATTATGTTGTAGTTCACAATGATATAATCCAAAATGTCTCTAAATGAATTCACAACAATCCCAAAGAGTGATTTAGTTTAGAAGTATTATTGAGCACTTTGTAATTCCAGAAAATAATTTAAATCGGTAAATCCTCAGAAATATAACAGAAAAACAACTAAAAGACTGGTTCCATCAGACAGATGTTAAAGTAGGAATAAAGAATTTGTTTACTTCTCCCTAATTCAAAATAGAAATATAATTACCAGCATGAGGGTTAAAAGTTCATTTCTAGAACATTCTATGTTGTCAACAATATAAGAACAGTGGCAAACATCATGTAGACCACCATTTCCTGGGGATTAGGGATAAACTCAAATCCAATTCAACATGTTTACCTAAGGCTAAAAATCTTAATATATGATCTATAGTCATAGCCAAAAGTTTGATTCAGGTAAACTCAAACTCCCACACTCAGTTATGGACAAAGGTCAGCTACACAGTTTAAATATACATAACAAGTTTACTTCCAATGAAATCATGTAATTGGTATTTATTATCAACCAGTCTGACCTGTATATGCTCTATTTTATATTCACCCATTTCTAGACTGGTTCCCATTCTTCCATATCATTAGTACTCTGCGTTTTGGAACCTCTTGGGTTAATGTTGTTATTGATATCAGAGGTTGGGAGCTTGAAAATAAACATAATTTATACAAAAACTGACACAAGTTCATTTTAAAAGCCCCATATTGACAGTTATTTCCAGAGTGAGTATAAAATGGTTATTCCTTTCCTAGTGGGTTTTCTCATTGCCCAATGGGGATGACATCCACCTCATAATTTTGTTGAGGTTGTTTGGTAACTAGTGTGGCCTATGTTTTTGTACCCTGTTGTGTGTGAGTTAATGAGGGAAAGGTGTATGAGGAAGTTTTATTTGATAATTTTTCAGCTTTGTATTTGCACATGAAGTACAGTCATGTTCGACATAATCCTGCTTCACATCTTGTATTACAGTATGTTGTAATATTCTGTAGTAATAGCATCTGCAGTGCATGGTAGTGCCATTTATAGTTGTCTTTAAACCCATGCTTGTTTATGAACCCACCCCAATTTTTACAGTATATGAAATTGGAAACAAAATGTGTCAAAAATATGGTTGATATAAGACTGTTCTCTACTTTATAAACAATTTGTTCATCTGGACTCTCAGTTTGAGGAAAAAACTGTATGTCCATTCCTTTTAAATATCCCATGCAGATAGAATTCTATTAATGCATGTGGATTTATAATTTTTTTGTGCATAACCTAACAAAAGGATATCATTTATGAGTTTTAAATTGAAACTTTTACTTGAAACAAGAATTGGGGAGGCTTCAAACCATTAGAGCTAGTCATCTTCCATTGTTTCATTATTTCATTTCATTTTGTTGGAACAGAAGTAAGTTCATGGGACACTTTTCAAAATGATTTGACATAGATTTTCATTATCTAGAACTCAAATCAATAGGTACAGAAGGGTCTAAATTTTACTTTGATTGGCCAGTCTGCTATCCAATGTTGTATTTTGATTGGCCAGTCTGCCATCCAATGTACAGAAGGGTCTAAGTTGTATTTTGATTGGCCAGTCTGCCATCCAATATGGCTGCCAAAAACTTAAGTTAAAAAATATCAAATTGTCAGAAAGTATCAAACTAACAGTTTTCCTAGATTTCTTGGGCAACTGACCTGGCTTTCAGTTTTTAGCTAGCTGTCAGCCAGGCAGGAAGTCTGGGTAGAGTTGTTGCCACCTTTTCCATTTGTATAGAAAAATTGTTCAGCATTTATCAATTTCGGTGTTGAAGAAATATAGAAGATTTTCTGTATGTATTGTATTAAACACACTTTTAGTTTAGTTAAAACTATTTTCATTAGATTTTGCCAGAATATAACCTTACCTGAAACTGCACAGCTTAAAAAAAGACTGGGTCACAGTATAACTTTAAGAAGATATCTTAAGATGAGTTTTTTTTTTTATTGGATATGCAAGTCCTAATGTCCATCATTCTTTCTCATATCAAATAATAAACACAATCTGAAATTTTCTTGCTTTTCATTGAATGATTTGAAACACTAACCTCATGTGTCAAAAAACTCATATTATTATGCTGGTTGTATTCTTTTTTATTTTCATTTAGAGCATTGAAAGTTGTGGAAGAAAAGTTGAAAATCTTAAAGATAGTTTTAAATTTTCCAAAATATTGTCTCCACTACAAGTTTTTTTGAAGAAAGGAGTGTGAAAATAATAGTCCAAAAACTTTAATTTTTCAGGGAGTCGTCAGTGGAGTGTTGCTTGTGACTCCCAATGCAGTCATGTTTGACCCCAATGTTTCAGACCCCCTGGTGATTGAACATGGGGCTGACAAATATGGAGTTATTGCTCCCATGGACATGATCATCAGTGCTGCAATGTACCATGATATAGCTGCTATGGTGATGAAAGGACAGAGAAAGTAAGGACTGATTTCATAAGGAACTTAACTTGTAAAAATTGTGTGTACATTACTGTAAAATACTCATATATGCCTTGATAGACAATATTCTTTGAATGGTCTAAATTCACATAATAATTACCTATTTATGAGTGCATCTATCTCCGTCCTTGCATGCTTCATGGGAGAGAATCTTAAGTACACAAGTCTCAGTTCTTTCCTCATGGTATGGAATTTAAATACACCTGTCTCAGTTCTTACCTCATGGTATGGAATTTAAATACACCTATCTTAGTTCTTTCCTCATTGTATGGAATTTAAATACACCTGTCTCAGTTCTTTCCTCATGGTATGGAATTTAAATACACCTATCTTAGTTCTTTCCTCATAGGACCGAATCTGAGTGCATCAATCTTTATTCATACCTCATGTAAGGGTATGCATGTCTTCTTATGTCATGGGAAGGAATATTAGAGGGAATCTGTGTGTACATCACTCAGTTAATGTTGTTTGGGAGGGCTTGAAATATTGCTTGTTTCAATACCTGTCTCCCAAAATCTAAGTGTACTTGTCACAGTGTGTGCCATATGGAAGGAAATATCAAGTGAATTTATTTTAGTTCATATATGCCTAATGAGTGGTGGTGATCTTATTGCACCTGTCTTCAACCCTTGAAAACTAGTGGGAGGGAATATTAAGTCTCAGCCCTTCTGTGCCTCATGAAAGGAAATAAAAGTACCAGTCTCAGTCTTTTTGTGCTGATAGAAGGGAATAGTAAAGGCACCTGTCTTAATTGATGCCTCCAGGATGGAATATAATTTTACCTGTCTGTCTTTACATGCCTGATGGGAGGAAATCTGTGTTCACTTGACTTAGTCCATTGGATTCCCCATGCAACAGAATGTACCTGTGTGAGATCCAATGCCATGGGCAGATATTGAAGCACATCATTTTTAATCCTTGCATGCCATATGGGAGGAAATTCTATCACAATCATTGCATGCCATTTGGGTAGGAAATTTAGGCATACCTGTCTCAATCATTGCATGCCATATGGGAGGAAATTTAAGCATATCTGTCTCAATCCTTGCTTGCCATTTGGGGAGGAAATTTAGGCATACCTATCTCAATCATTGCATGCCATATGGGAGGAAATTTAAGCATACCTGTCTCAATCCTTGCATGCCATATGGGAGGAAATTTAAGCATACCTGTTTCAATCATTGCATGCCATTGGGAGGAAATTTAAGCATACCTGTCTCAATCCTTGCATGCCATTTGGGGAGGAAATTTAAGCATACCTATCTCAATCATTGCATATCATAATGGAGGAAACTTAAGCATGCCTGTCTCAATCCTTGCATGCCATATGAGAGGAAATTTAAGCATACCCATCTCATTCCTTGCATGTCATATGTGAATAAATATAAGCTTTCCTGTCTCAATCGGGGCCTCGAGTAGCCAAGTGGTCTAAAGCGCTGTCTGTTAGGGATCACTGCCATCTCACCTCTGTCTGTATGGGTTCAAGTCTAGGATTCGGCGAATGTGGATATGTGAAAAAGCTTGCCAGTAGCTTCTCATGGGTTGGTGGTTCTTTCCGGTGATTTCCCGGTTTCTTCCTCCACCATTAATACTGGCTGCCATTAATAGCCTATCGTGTGCTGAAAAATGGCATTAAGCCCAACAACAACAACCTGTCTCAATCATTGCATGCCATATGGGAGGAAATCTTAGCATACCTGTCTTAATCCTTGCATGCCATATAGGAGGAAATATAAGTGTACTACCTGTCTCGATCATTGTCATAACATTGTCATGGAAGGGAATCTCAGTGCAGTCATGGGAATTAATTTTTTGCTCTGTTAATCATAGCTCAAAAGAGTTCATGAGATGGTCTGTTGTCTTGTCATCTTTCTTCTGTCATGCATTATCCATTAGCAAAAGTTTATCACCATTCCTCCTAAACTACTTGGAGGATTGCTATGAAACTTGACATGTACATTCATCCATGGTCTGGTCAGTCTTAATGACAATGGAGCTGCTTGAACATCTAATGTGACCACCAGTGGCCACCTTGAAAGCCTTAGTTGGTGCTAAATGATGATGGTACTGATCTAATGTTCAGCATGGCCACTATAGCAGACATCTTGTAGATCTTGCTATTGTTACTCCTGATTGGATGGTCATATTAACATTGCATTTTCATTGAAAGACTTGTGATAATTAGTTGATTCTAAATGAAAATGGTTCCAGTGTGATTTCCATTGTGGCTGCCATGGCAGCCAACATGAAAATCTTAGCATTGTTTCTCCTAAATGGATCATTATGTCAGCTTGGGGTTTTCACTAGAAGTCTTTATGTGATGTCTAGCTGGTCTTAAATAAATATGATTCCAGTCCAATATGATTGCATTACAGTCTCTTTATAACAATGATACTTGAATTGAAAGTCATATTGAAATGGTGTTTTCAGCAGAACACTTCTTAGGATGTCAAGTTGTTCTTAAAAAAAAAATGGTGAAAATCTAACATCCAATATGGCCACCACAGCAGCCATTTTCAAGAGTAATATCTTGAAAATATTATCTGCACAAAATGAATAGTCATATTAAGAGTGTTTTCGCAAATATTGTTATGATGCCAAGTTGGCCCTAAATGAAGATGGTGCTAGTGTTGAATACAATATGGCTGCCACAGTCAGTCTTAAAACTCTTGTAGTCACACTTCTCTCCCTGAGGGGATGATTTTTATGGCATGGACTTTTTATCAAAAGACTTTTAATAATATCTACTTTGTTCTAATTGAAAATGTGTGAAGCTGATATCCAGTATGTGAAGAGTATCAGAGCTGGTTTCAAGACTCCAAAGTTAAATGGAAGAAATGGTTGTATCTTAAATTCCTTGAAATTCTTTTCACATGGTAGAGGGCAAGTCTCTTCTAGGGACTCTTGTTTTGTGTTGTTCTTGGTTTTACTCATGTTGCTCAATAAAACTAACCAATTAAAATTAACCAAGTAACTAAAGAAATAAAAATGGCATGGCCATATTAATAAGCCTGAAATATGAATGTGGCATTTCATATATTCAGTGTCACAAAATATTTTATATTTTTAGTTTTGATTTTATATTTTTAGTTTTTAATAACACAAAAAACCCAAAATGATATGTTTTTCTCCTGAAAAGCTTCCATATTTTAATGCAGGAACCAAATGGCCTTACAGAGAAAAGATTCTTAGGCATCAGTAGGCAGGGAAAAATATTTGAATTTTTTATTGGGAACTAGTCCTCAGTAGGCAAGCAAAGATTTCTAAGTATTGAATTGGGGACTAGTCCTCAGTAGGCAAGCAAAGATTTCTAAGTGTTGATTGGGGACTAGTGCTCAGTATGCAAGGAGAGATGTTTAAATGTTGAATTGGGAACTAGTCCTCAGTAGGCAAGCAAAGATTTCTAAGTGTTGTATTGGGGACTAGTGCTCAGTATGCAAGGAGAGATTTCTAAGTGTTGAATTGGGGACTAGTGCTCAGTAGGCAAGGAGAGATTTCTAAATGTTGAATTGGGGACTAGTGCTCAGTAGGCAATGAGAGATTTCTAAGTGTTGAATTGGGGACTAGTGCTAAGTAGGCAGGGAGAGATTTCTAAATGTTGAATTGGGGACTAGTGCTCAGTAGGCAAGGAAAGATTTCTAAGTGTTGGGGACTAGTGCTCAATAGGCAAGGAGAGATTTCTAAGTGTTTAATTGGGAACTAGTCATCATTAGGCATGGAACAATTTCTGAGTTTTATTGGGAACTAGTCCTCAGTAGGCAAGAGAGATTTCTAAATGTTGAATTGGGGACTAGTGCTCAATAGGCAGGGAGAGATTTCTAAATGTTGAATTGGGGACTAGTGCTCAGTAGGCAATGAGAGATTTCTAAGTGTTGAATTGGGGACTAGTGCTCAGTAGGCAGGGAGAGATTTCTATGTGTTGAATTGGGGACTAGTGCTCAGTAGGCAGGGAGAGATTTCTAAGTGTTGAATTGGGGATTAGTGCTCAATAGGGAAGGAAAGATTTCTGAGTGTTGAATTGGGGACTAGTGCTCAGTAGGCAGGGAGAGATTTGTAAGTGTTGAATTGGGGACAAGTCTCCAATAGTCAGGGAAAGATCCAAAGACCATTGCTGGTTGCAGAAATAACATTCTTTTCTTACTAAAGAATTTTTATAACATTTTCTTCTTTGGACAGAAACACAAAATAAAAATATTTAAAATATGTCATTTGGTATCAAAGAACAAAAGAAAAATCCAATCCTTGGCAAATGGACCTACATATTCAATATCAGGTTATTGTTTACAGCAAAGTAATTACATTGTACAAGTACATTGGTGAGTGAAATGGAATTATTTGCCATGCTTCAATATTAAGAAAGAAGAGTTCAAAATGGGATGCAAAAGAATGTCATGTTTTAAGTCCTATAGGTTGGGTTTAAATAAGAAAGTAAGGGACAGCAACATTAATCAACAATTTAACAACCCAAAACTTTTTCTTTCCATGCCATTTTTAATGCATGTATGAAATTGTATTTGCAAGCTAACATGTCAGTTACCCAGGCCAACTTTGGTCTCTTGTATTGAAATGACATTGCTTGGTTTGGTCATTAGCATGTATATTCATGGTATTCCAATGACTGATGACATGAAGCTGTTTTGATTTCTACTTTGGATAAATTAAAACTGAAATATTGCTTCAGAGGTTCTTCCGGCCACTCCAAATCTCTGCCAGTGACTTACTGTATAAAAAAGAAGCACATATTGAAACTAAGTGCACACTGGTCTTATAATAATTTTGTAGCAAAAAAAGAACAGAACTTGATAATCCAATTTCTAAGAAAAAAAACAGGCAATCTCAAGATATTTTTTTTTTAAATTACTAAAATGGTGTGTAAGACCTTCAGAAAGTTCATAACTATATCATGTGGCAAACAAACAAGGTGTAAGTAAATAGGATTGATAATAATGGTGGACAACCACCACTTATAAAAAATAAAATACAGATATCTAATTTATGATCTAAAATGTGAAATGATTGTACTACATGTAGAAAGGAGTCACTGTATCATTGTTTATCAAAAGAAATCATCACCCAAATGAAGGCTAGATTTTAGTTACAATGGGAATTCATCAGTCATTCAGCAAGAACTTTTGGACCCAAGGGTGCTGTTTGTAAGCAGTCATCTGCCTAGTTCACAATGGCAGCCAAGAGATTCTCAGGTGTTATTCTTTTAACATATATGATTGTGTATGGTTTTGTAGTGTAACAAAATCATTAAATCTTTGTGTGTGTATATGTACACAAAGTTATGATCATCATAAGCCCCATATGCTCATTGCCTTTGCTTTTGGATGTGTTTTGGTCTGTCTTAACATTTCGTACACCACAGTAAACTGACATGTAAGTAAAATACATTATGTGTAATAAATGCTAACTTTACTAAATTCACTTTACTCATTTCATGATTATTCTAATTTTTGAATTGAGAAAGAGAAAAAGTCTCTTTCCCTTACTCAGATTCTGCCTTTCTATTGTGCAACATTTTTTGTTGTAATCAATAAATGAGACCCCAATTAATGTATGAAATAGATAAGACCAAAATTAATTTAAGTGATAGATAAGACCTTAAATAATGTAGGAGATAGATAAGACCCTAAATAATGTAGGAGATATATAAGACCCCAATTAATGTAAGAGATATATAAGATCCCAATTAATGTAAGAGATAGCTAATCCTATTTAACTAAATCTTTATATTATATAACAGCATTTGACAGAATTAGCATTGATAAGGTCAAAATAAAATAAATATGTGATTCTGGTTATTAAACTAACCCTATGTTTTGCCAATTCTAACAAATACATTTTTTTCTCAAAGAACAGTCAGACAGAAGGGTACAAAACTCAACAAATTGATGTAAATAAAATCAAAGTTAAATTCATTATGCAAATAAACTTGTTCTCTTGTTTTTACTTCAGTTAAATCAGCCTTTGACAACAATAAGAACATTGATATAAATATTCCTAAATAAATTTTTGGTTTTGAGTGTAATATGAACCATTCATAGTTTTTATTTAGTCTTAAATACATGCTATAATTAATGAAGTAATTTCAAAAGATAGCATACATGCTTTTTTCTTAGGTTTTACACTTTAGTTTGCTTCTTCTTGAAGCTGTAGGCCTCAAAAGCTCATTTTCCACAATGCCCTATTATTTCATACTTTATAACTTTCGCAGTGAAAGATATGTGGTCAGAATCTTATCATACCTTTTAATAATTTTCAGGGAAGATGGAACACTATACCCAAAACCACAGATCTATCATGACAAAAGCTGCCCCCTGAACAAAGCCAGACACAATCATACAGACCAAGCTTTAGGGGCTGATGTAGACTCCACTAACAATGTTGGAAATTCAGGTAAAGTTTCTACACAAAGGGAGACAATTGAAAGTGAATTATCTCCTTCAGGGAGTGCATGTTCTTGTTCAGCATCCACTAAGGAAGGAGGCAATACTGATGAAGAAGGCTGTATGAAAAATTTAGATGATGTTTTCAATAAAAGTGAAGCTGAAACATCTGGTGCTAATGAAGCTGTGAGTCTAATAACAGATGATGGGAAAAATGAACAATTAAATTCACAGGATTTACATATAACAGAAGGCTTAGAATATGAGAGTGGAGGGGTTTTATGCAAACATGGCTCTGCCAAAGAAGTCTTGAAATTAGATTCTAAAACCCTTTCTACTGTTGCAGGCTGTGATACAATTGATGCTGATACTCCTTCTATTGAAAAATTGCAATTTGAAGCTGAGACAATTGAAATTGAACCAGGAACAAGTCAGAAAAATGATACTGCTTCAGGGACCTCACAGGAAAGTGCTAATAAAACTGCAACTCACAGTGATGAAAAAGCAGCAATGCAGATTGGTAATATTGTATACTTGCCAGTTGAGGATGGCATGGGGCAGGTAACTCTGAAAGGAGCAGAGCAGACGCAAAAATCTCTTGATAGATTAAGCACTGAAGATTTTCAGCAGAAGGTGTCACTGGATCAACCTGCAGTGGATGGAACCTCCAAATCAGAAGAGATATTGATTCCTAAAAAGCGGTCAACTTCAACAAGTTCTTTAGGATCATCTTTCAGTTCATTAACTTCTTCCCCTCATCTAAGTGCTTTTGTAAATTATGCAACAGGATTGTTCAAAAGTAATCCTGATGACAAAACAAAAGACGTCAAAGAAGTTTATTCTTCTGATGAGACAAAAGGGAACATCAATGCTTCAGACTATGGAAAGAAGACAGAGGGTATTTTTGAAGTGGTGGAGGTTGAAAGTGCTGTAAAAATCGAGGACAAACCAGAATTATTTCAGTCTTTTGATAGTAGGTATAATTCAGTCTAGATTTATGCCCCTCTAGTTGTTTCTTACTTATAACCATCATTTTGGTGTGGTGGTTGACTTAGTCCTTTCTATCTTTTTTAAATGAAGAGAAAAGGAAGTTGTGCTCTGAAATTTGTAGATTGATGACAGTTTCGTGATTGCGTTTTGTAGCACTATTAGAACATTGTCTGAATTTTAAATTTTAATTTTCATATTTAAAGGTGAACTGACTTTGTTTTAAAAAATTTTCTAATAACAATATGCAAGAATATAATTTTGTGTCTTTCATATTATGAACATTAATTGACAATCTGATAACCAATTTCACACTTAAAAAAGAAATTAAAAATTAGCCAAAATAAGTAATAGGATACTTTTCATGTTTAAACAAAGTCTTGCAAAGTAATTTACCATGTCAGTTCAACTTTAAGTCATACATTTGATGACTTTTACAAAAGGTAAAGACCAAGTTTTCACCACATCCAAATGATGGATCCTCTCATGATCTTTTTTAAGCTATCTTGAGTGAGAATAAATTTTATGAATCTAGAGGGACTGTTTGCTAATAATGAATACCAACTTTCTAGAGTGACTATTTGATAATGAATATCACCAGTCTAGAGGAATTATTTAATATAATGGATATCATCAGTATAGATTGACTATTTGATGTAAAGAATATCACCAGTCTAGAGAGACTACCAGGTATTTGCAATGAATATCACTAGTCTAGAGAGACCATTTGATGAAATGAATATCACCAGTCTACATAGACCATTTGACTTAATGATTACCATCATTTTAGCATGATTATTATATATACTGGTATTTACAGATAATGTACCAGAAGTAGCATATTAAATCTTTGTCAAGAATTGCTGGGTTAAATTTGAATAAATTGTATGATTTAAGCATTTTTTTATTTTAAAAGATATCAACAGATAAACAAAACTTTTTAAGTTGCAGAATAAGGGCATAGTTTTATAGAGGTCGTAGATTACCATATATACCTACTTACAATTTGAGACCAAAGGCAGCCAACATAGACATTGATCTGTATGATATAATACACTGATATATAAGGGTCTCTATTGTTCGTTCCACTGATTACTCATAAAACATTGCATAGACTCGAATCTGCCAGAGTAAATATCTGTTGTCAGGTCTGTGGACATGCAGTTTGTAGTTATAAGCAAGTATATACATTACTTGGTTATATTAGATAAGAATTTTAAAAATTGGTCCTTTTACTTTCTGGTTTTGGATTAATGGTATATTAAAAAAATGTGATGGGATATATTGTGAACACCACAAAACAAAATAGTTTGCATCGAGACTTAATCATCAAAATGTTTGTCATGTCTTTTGAATGGGTCAATGAGTTTTGAGACCAAGACTTTATTAGGGTGTGATCCGTTATATGGCTCAGTTTGAGCAGTTTTCTCACAGTGATACAGAACTTTCAAATGTACATGGAACATGTAGAATTTGAACTGATAGAATGGATTATATTTGATGAAACACCATCCTAATGTACAACATAGATTATATTAGATGAAGCACCATCCTAATGTACAACATAGATTATATTTGATAAAACACCATCCTAATGTACAACATAGATTATATTTGATGAAACACCATCCTAATGTACAACATAGATTATATTTGATGAAACACCATCCTAATGTACAACATAGATTATATTTGATGAAACACCATCCTAATGTACAACAGATTATATTTGATGAAACACCATCCTAATGTACAACATAGATTATATTTGATGAAACACCATACTGTACAACATATATTATATTTGATGAAACACCATCATACTGTACAACATAGATTATATTTAATGAAACACCATCCTAATGTACAACATAGATTATATTTAATGAAACACCATCCTAATGTACAACATAGATTGTGGTTATGGCAAGATCAGTACACCATCAACTTTGCACAAATAGCTCAAAATTAGAATTGTTTTGTATAATTTGAATGCATTTAAATTTTCTGCAGCATTGCTGAAATTGTGTATAATACACATATGTTGCTTAACTGGAGCTGTATGAAACCATTGCTTGGAAACACTGCGCCAGTCACTGTGGAAAGCAGGTGACCATTCAGTCTGACTTTTATAGAGAAAATTCCATTGGGGTGGAGGTGGAATGAGAATGGTTATTGAGAGCAGGTTACCATCATAAAAAAAGCATCAATTAGGACAGATTTGACTGCATTAGCCTTTCTAGAGGTTTTTAAGTACCAATTATGTTGCAAAAGTAAAAAGACCTTTCTTACAGGAAGCTGTTTTAATTTTATAAAGTCAACTTTAAAAGACTAGTTTAGTATGAATATGTTTATGTGCAACATTTTTACTTCATAACATGGTTTAGGAAATGTGCAATTGAAGAGTTTTCCAATTACATTGACAGTTTGAATGTATTCTTTGCATTCTTTGTTGATAGGTCATTATCAGAAATTCTAAATGAATCATGTATTTTGTATTTGAAATGTTTGAACTTAATTAAGACTAAATTCTTTTGTCTTTTCATCTTTAGACCCAGGTAGGTAAAATTAGTTGTTTTTGTTGTCAGAGAGTGATTATTTTGGTCTAATTATTTTGTAGGCATGATTGATTTTGCTTGCCATATCTCCCCACCCATGTACTTGTTTGTTTTCATCTATTATAGCTGCAAAGTAATTTATTTTTTGGGGTTTTTAATTTTCGTGGTTTTGCAAACAAATAAGAAGTGTTGTTCACTGAATCTTCAAATGAGGCAACCATAATATTCATGAACATTGGTTATCTCACAAAAAAATATTCAAAGTGTTCAGTGTACAATTTTAGAGCTAATGCAGGTACTAAATGTTCCTATTCATATTTTCACTGATTTTAATAAAGCTGTTAAGTCCAACCTTTTTCTGCTTTTGTATTTATTGACTCATCTGCCAAGGGAGATTGTAAACATGCAACTCAGTATTTTCTCTTTTTGATTGACATTTTATGATTCTTGAGTATGCTTTGTTTTGAATCAGACTGACAATTTAATTGATACAGGTGTTCTTTACCATGACAATTTAATTGATGCAGGTGTTCTTTACCATGACAATTTAATTGATGCAGGTGTTCTTTACCATGACAATTTAATTGATGCAGGTGTTCTTTACCATGACAATTTAATTGATACAGGTGTTCTTTACCATGACAATTTAATTGATGCAGGTGTTCTTTACCATGACAATTTAATTGATGCAGGTGTTTTTTACCATGTTTTTCTTCAAACTTGCTTTGACCAAGTTTAGTAGATCTGCCTTGTCATCATTTGCAAAAAGCATCCATTGAAGCAATCAGCAATGACATGTTAATGTGTTTATTCAAAAAGCTGACATGAACCTATGAATCCACACTTGTAATATTGCTTTTTGCACAAAAGGTATGGTTTGAGTACATGTATACATAGTATTGTATTTAATAAAACAAAAAATAATGGATACCCAAAGAAAAAAATCAGTGTTATATTACACATAGAAATATTGGAAGGCAAAATAAATAATCAGAGACCTGTATTTTTTTTCAAAAATTTCATGGATGGCAAAATAAATATGAAATTCAAGAGTTAAATGAGAAGCAAATTATGCCTAGCTATAGTGTTTATTCTATTGATAAAATGAACATTACATTTGAGGTCTGCCTAAGTGAAAACACTTTGCAGTTGATGAAAGTTCCATTGTCATTTCTAGATAAACAGTACATTGTGAAATTAATATTGCTACTAAGATATTGAAAGCTTATAAGGAAAGACCAAGGTTAAAAAAATGATAAAATGTGGTGAGATTTGTTATTACCCATTTTGAACTATTGTATCTCAAGTTTCATTGTTTTTCACTGGTTTTCGGGACTTTTCTTAGACTTGGGATTACAGGATTCTTGCTTATTTATTGAATAAATTGCATAAAAATAAAACAGTTGTTAAAAAATAATTATTTTTGCAAGCTCTACCATTTTTTTGCAATAGATTTATCTGCATATTATCCCTTCCCACCTTTTTTTTCAGATGGGTATATTCTAAGTTCTAGAATGGATCACTATCAAGATTGTTATAACTGTAAAATCCCATCTTGAGATATTTTGACAATTTTTGTGGGGCCTGGATAGGTTTAAGTGATTAAATTATCATTTCTCTTAAATCTTTTTCTTTCTTACTTAGCCATACTGCTTGTGTGTATGAAATGCTGTTCCAGTATTAGATTTTGGTTCTTAAGCTTTAAAACAAACAAAAAGTTTTGATGGAAGAAAAATTGGTTGAATTAATATCTTGAGTTTTAGTAAGTTTTAAATCAACAATAACACTAACATCTTAGTTTATTCTATTTTTTCTTCTAATGCTTTCATTTACATACTCAGGATATTATGTTCCGGTACAAGTACTAACAAATTTAACAGAAATTAAGGGTGAATTTCAAAGTAAACAGCCTGAAAAATTGAAATTCTCATTCTGGTTTGCAGGTCATGTTTCAAGTTTTGAATTCCTAAGTTTACATTAAAGTGGAATATGACTTTCCTCAGCACTTTTCACTGTTATAATTTTTTTAATTCTCTTTTTTCACACCTGCCATAAATGCAAATGAGCTTGTGGTATGGCCCATCATCCACTGTGCATTGTTTCTTTCCATTAACAGTTGCTTCTGACCACACTGATTGTTATATTTCTGATCTGATTTTGATCAAACATGGAATGTAAGTTTATCTTTATTAAAATCTCAGATGTTTTTAATTTTGTGCAAGAGCAACACAGATATATTCATGAACAATTGACATCAAACTATTGAATATAGACTTGCATTAGCATGATCTCAAATTTTGTAGGTAATGAGCATTGGATGCATCCTTGTTAATGAGGTGATTTTGCTTTTTTAGCTCATGCTAGTGCTCCGGCTGGTCTTTTTTGATTAAACTTGAAATGAGGGCCAAGATCATTAAGATCTGGGAAGACATATGAGTGAGAGCAATATGTATTAATTGAGTGATCATGCATCTGATATGCTGAGATACACTTTTGAGCCAATATATTTTGTCGGATTACATTTGATCATACATGCTAAATATTGTACGTAACTCTGAAAAAGATTGATATGAGGGAGATCCTGTGATATTAACGAGGTCACATTTGATCAGATTCAGTAGTCTGCCAGCTATCCAATCAGAGTTTGAGCAAGTATTTTTAATCCTTTATCAAGGTATTGGATGATTTTTATTTATAGATAACATCAGTTCTAGTTTACCAGTTAAATCTCTGATTGGATGAGGTTTTCACCATTCTCAAGACAGTATTTTGATCTAATTGTGCTGAACCTCATTAAATAAACTTCTATCATCATTTTGTTTGACATATTCTGTAGCAAATGAGTTGTTCTTGTTGTTCTTAATGCCATTTTTCAGCACAAGATAGGCTATTCATGGCGGCCAGTATTAATGGTGGAGGAAGAAACCGGGAAATCACCGGAAAGAACCACCGACCCACGAGAAGCTACTGGCAAGCTTTCTCACATATCTACATTAGCCGAATCCTAGACTCGAACACACGCAGACAGAGGTGAGATGGCAGTGATCCGTAATGGACAGCGCTTTAGACCACTCGGCCACTCGGGGCCCCAAATGTAGCAAATGAGAATTATTAATATTAATTGCGTGACTTTGTATCAGATTTGCTGAACTTATTATCATTCTAATGAGACTTTGCAACTGATTGGCTATACATATTACAATTCTAAATGAGGTGACTTTGCATCTGATTGGCTGAACTGATTATCACTCCAATGAGACTTTGCAACTGATTGGCTGAACTGATTATCACTCCAATGAGACTTTGCATCTGATTGGCTGAACTTATTATCACTCCAATGAGACTTTGCATCTGATTGGCTGAACTGATTATCACTCCAATGAGACTTTGCAACTGATTTGCTGAACTGATTATCACTCCAATGAGACTTTGCAACTGATTGGCTGAACTGATTATCACTCCAATGAGACTTTGCAACTGATTGACTGAACTGATTATCACTCCAATGAGACTTTGCATCTGATTGGCTGAATCATATTAACACTCTAGAGCTTTACTTTTCATTTGGTTTGATAGAAATCATTAAAGAGTTATAATAAATAAGATGATGGATGAATTTGACTATGATCAACGTTATTATGCCTTTACCTATGGAAATAACTTGTATCTGACTATGATCAATGTTATTATGCCTTTACCTATGGAAAAAACTTGTGTCTGACTATGATCAATGTTATTATGCCTTTACCTATGGAAATAATGTGTATCTGACTATGATCAATGTTATTATGCCTTTACCTATGGAAGTAACTTGTGTCTGACTATGATCAATGTGCTATGCCTTTACCTATGGAAAAAACTTGTGTCTGACTATGATCAATGTGTTATGCCTTTACCTATGGAAAAAACTTGTATCTGACTATGATCAATGTTATTATGCCTTTACCTATGGAAATAACGTGTATCTGACTATGATCAATGTTATTATGCCTTTACCTATGGAAATAACTTGTATCTGACTATGATCAATGTTATTATGCCTTTACTAATGGAAATAACTTGTATCTGACTATGATCAATGTTATTATGCCTTTACCTATGGAAATAACTTGTGTCTGACTATGATCAATGTTATTATGCCTTTACCTATGGAAATAACTTGTATCTGACTATGATCAATGTTATTATGCCTTTACCTATGGAAATAACTTGTGTCTGACTATGATCAATGTTATTATGCCTTTACCTATGGAAATAACTTGTATCTGACTATGATCAATGTTATTATGCCTTTACCTATGGAAGTAACTTGTATCTGACTATGATCAATGTTATTATGCCTTTACCTATGGAAATAACTTGTATCTGACTATGATCAATGTTATTATGCCTTTACCTATGGAAATAACTTGTTTCTGACTATGATCAACGTTATTATGCCTTTACCTATGGAAATAACTTGTATCTGACTATGATCAATGTTATTATGCCTTTACCTATGGAAATAACTTGTATCTGACTATGATCAATGATATTATGCCTTTACCTATGGAAAAAACTTGTGTCTGACTATGATCAATGTTATTATGCCTTTACCTATGGAAGTAACTTGTATCTGACTATGATCAATGTTGTTATGCCTTTATCTATGGAAATAACTTGTATCTATGATCAACATTATTATGCCATTACCTATGGAAATAACATGTGTCTATAATCAACGTTATTATGCCTTTACCTATGGAAATAACTTGTATCTGACTATGATCAATGTTATTATGCCTTTACCTATGGAAATAACTTGTATCTGACTATGATCAATGATATTATGCCTTTACCTATGGAAAAAACTTGTGTCTGACTATGATCAATGTTATTATGCCTTTACCTATGGAAATAACGTGTATCTGACTATGATCAATGTTATTATGCCTTTACCTATGGAAATAACTTGTATCTGACTATGATCAATGTTATTATGCCTTTACCTATGGAAGTAACTTGTATCTGACTATGATCAATGTTATTATGCCTTTACCTATGGAAATAACTTGTGTCTGACTATGATCAATGTTATTATGCCTTTACCTATGGAAATAACTTTCTGACTATGATCAATGTTATTATGCCTTTACCTATGGAAGTAACTTGTATCTGACTATGATCAATGTTATTATGCCTTTACCTATGGAAGTAACTTGTATCTGACTATGATCAATGTTATTATGCCTTTACCTATGGAAATAACTTGTATCTGACTATGATCAATGTTATTATGCCTTTACCTATGGAAATAACTTGTGTCTGACTATGATCAATGTTATTATGCCTTTACCTATGGAAATAATGTGTATCTGACTATGATCAATGTTATTATGCCTTTACCTATGGAAATAACTTGTGTCTGACTATGATCAATGTTATTATGCCTTTACCTATGGAAATAACTTGTGTCTGACTATGATCAATGTTATTATGCCTTTACCTATGGAAATAACGTGTATCTGACTATGATCAATGTTATTATGCCTTTACCTATGGAAATAACGTGTATCTGACTATGATCAATGTTATTATGCCTTTACCTATGGAAATAACTTGTATCTGACTATGATCAATGTTATTATGCCTTTACCTATGGAAATAACTTGTGTCTGACTATGATCAATTTTATTATGCCTTTACCTATGGAAATGACGTGTATCTGACTATGATCAATGTTATTATGCCTTTACCTATGGAAATAACTTGTATCTGACTATGATCAATGTTATTATGCCTTTACCTATGGAAATAACTTGTGTCTGACTATGATCAATGTTATTATGCCTTTACCTATGGAAAAAACTTGTATCTGACTATGATCAATGTTATTATGCCTTTACCTATGGAAATAACTTGTGTCTGACTATGATCAACGTTATTATGCCTTTACCTATGGAAATAACTTGTGTCTGACTATGATCAATGTTATTATGCCTTTACCTATGGAAATAACTTGTGTCTATGATCAATGTTATTATGCCTTTACCTATGGAAATAACTTGTATCTGACTATGATCAATGTTATTATGCCTTTACCTATGGAAATAACTTGTATCTGACTATGATCAATGTTATTATGCCTTTACTAATGGAAATAACTTGTATCTGACTATAATCAATGTTATTATGCCTTTATCTATGGAAATAACTTGTGTCTGACTATGATCAATGTTATTATGCCTTTACCTATGGAAATAACTTGTATCTGACTATGATCAATGTTATTATGCCTTTACCTATGGAAATAACTTGTGTCTGACTATGATCAATGTTATTATGCCTTTACTAATGGAAATAATGTGTATCTGACTATGATCAATGTTATTATGCCTTTACCTATGGAAATAACTTGTGTCTGACTATGATCAATGTTATTATGCCTTTACTAATGGAAATAATGTGTATCTGACTATGATCAATGTTATTATGCCTTTACCTATGGAAATAACGTGTATCTGACTATGATCAATGTTATTATGCCTTTATCTATGGAAGTAACTTGTGTCTGACAATGGTAAGATGGGATTAAGAGATTGTGTGTTAATGGTCAACCGTTGGGCTATGTAATCTTGGTGAGCAATATCTGGCCTACCACAGCCTCATCTTTTGCAATGTGAAAACTGTATAGCTGACGTTTAAAGTTTAACTCTGCTACATGTATTATTATTATTATTATTCTCATCTGTGGAATAACAAAATTCATCACTGAAATGTCCCTGAATATTTATTAGGTTAGATTATATTGCTTTGTCCAAATTTTGCAAGCATTCAGAATTTTTAATTTTGTTTTTTGGTACAAATGTGTATTTCATCCCATGCTGTTTTGCTCAGCTGGTCAAAGACCAGAAGACCTTACATAATGGTCTACAGTCCAGCATCCAGCTGTACATTAACACAAGTTATTAAATGCTTTCTTCAGATTATTGCTCAGTGGAAATAGGTATTTCTCTTTATGCTTTGTCTAGATGGTGTCATTCAGGTATCCATTATCACTGTAATGATGTCATTGTGAAATTTTTTTATTGTTTCTAATGAATGGATTGTCATATCAATACGGAGTTTTCAATAAAAAGAAAACTTGTTACAGTTATTTCTTCTGAATGGATTCATCATGCCATATTTAAAAAAAACCCCACTTCTTAACACATTCAGCCTAATTCTCCCTTTAGGCATGATGGGATAGTACCCTACTTTCTAGTTCAAAGTCATTTAAATTGCACCAAAATGGGTGGTATTACATTAAAGCAGACAGATGTAGCTCTACAATGGTACCAAATAATCTCGACTTTTAACTCGCATTACAAAATGCTGAGGGTAAAACATATTTTCAGACATGATTTTTTTTACACCAAAAATGTGTTCATTGTCGGAATTGAATTTGTGTCTGGATTTTAGACTTTCTGGCTTGCGATTTAAAACAGGGCAGTCTGAACTGCACACAGACAGGTGAACCTTTGCAAAATGTAGGATAAGTTGGGGGTCGTGAGTAAGAAGTTGTTAGGAGTCAAAAATGATAGGTCCAGTAGGCAAAAAAAAAGAATTAAATGTACTTATCTGCACATGCATGAAAAACAATTTTTCTAGCACCACTAGGCTTCAATCTATGCGAAAAACATGTATTCAGAGTTAACCTTCAAAATGTGTTTCCTACCCCCAAAAGTCTCTGGGGCTGAATGAGTTGATATAATATGTAGATATGATATTAAAATACTGTGATCCAGCATACAAAAAGGCTCCCATTTTAAAATCTGCTACATCTCATAAACAGATGGTCCCATGGGATTTTTACTAAATTACTAGTTCCATGGTTCATGTAACTTTGAAAAACTCCTTAAATTTCCCAAAAGTTGTTTTTACTGTGAAGTCATTAAATTTGTTGAAAAACTCTATGAATTTACCAAAATCTTGATTTTGGCTGATTTATTATAAAAGGTGAAACTTAAAATATAATTCTTCTTCAGTTGGTATTTTACAAAAGTAATGAATAAATAAATAAAATGGGATAACATATCAAATGGAACATTGCAGATATTTGACGAAATAATGCATGAACTATAGTTGAATTTTCATAAGAGGAAAAAAATCCTTGCAAACATTTGAATTCTGTTTGAAAACATTTAAATAACCATTGAACTTATATCTGTATTTTTTCATTTTTGCTTTTTTATTGCCTGTTAGAATAGAAATCTTTCATCATGTTCACAAAATCAGTAATGTTTGTCAATGAATGCTCTCATTATAATAGGCTTACATAGTATTGTTTGTCGTTGTTTTAAATAATTGTTGCATTGCTTACACCTTTCTATTTAGTGTTGAGAATTGAAATCTAAATGTTGTGGAGTAAAAAGGACCTTTTAAAAAAAATTGGGTATTTTGAATAGCCATTTAGGGCTTTTAAATACAATACTTATTAAAAATGTGCATGTGTCAAACTATCCAAATGTGTGGGCATATCTGTTAAAAAATATGATCAGTAGTTTTTCAAAAGTTAAGTTGAATTTATTTTTTTTTCCACTGCACAATAAAATTGTTGTATTGATCTTTTAAATTGATAATTAATGAACAAAGGCAACAAACACATTTAGTTTATTGTTATGGGAAGCGAGATATACAGAAGTTACTATTGCATGTATTTAAATGTAAAATCAGTTTCAAATTGTCATCATTTACACCAAAACAAAATCAATTTAAATACTTCATCTTTCAGTTAACTGCTTTTTAGTTTTCAACAGCAGAATCCAAATTTAAATGGATATGTTACAGATTTTTCTAATTCTTCAATATTAGCTATCACCATTTACTGTTGAAGCTTTTAAATTCATGAGCAAATTACTTTTCCTTACAGAATTTGTTCCACGGCCTGCATTGTCTTACGAAGACCCTCCATTGTACCTGTGTTTGCATATGGGAAAACCTATCAACAAGGAGGTATTTTTTCCAACACCAATAGAGTCCTACAGCAAGAAGAGGAAGAAGGCTGAATACTGGTTCTCTATTCCCAGAGAAAAGTTAGTGATGATTGAAACAGTCAGTACATAGAGGATTTGCTTTGAACATCCATGAATAATGTTGCACACTGACTGAGGCAAGGGGACATTTTTCCTCCTGAAACTGCCAGTTCCCCCTAAATGATCTAATTCCATTGTCTTGATCATTATGGGGGACATAAAACATCCTTTTCTGTTAATGTGGGCTGCAACACAATGTACATATATAAGTATCTGCCTCAAATTTTTGTTCTTTGTATTAAAGCTGTAACTCTAGTGTCAATACTCTTACTGAGATCCAACTTGTAGCATGAACACATCTGTAACTCTTGTGTCAGTACACTTACTGAGATCCAACTTTTAGCATGAACAAACACATCTATAACTCTTGTGTCAATACACTTACTGAGATCCAACTTGTAGCATGAACACATCTGTAACTCTTGTGTCAGTACACTTACTGAGATCCAACTTGTAGCATGAACACATCTGTAACTCTAGTGTCAGTACACTTACTGAGATCCAACTTGTAGCATGAACACATCTGTAACTCTTGTGTCAGTACACTTACTGAGATCCAACTTGTAGCATGAACACATCTGTAACTCTTGTGTCAGTACACTTACTGAGATCCAACTTTTAGCATGAACAAACACATCTATAACTCTTGTGTCAATACACTTACTGAGATCCAACTTGTAGCATGAACACATCTGTAACTCTAGTGTCAATACTCTTACTGAGATCCAACTTGTAGCATGTACACATCTGTAACTCTAGTGTCAGTACACTTACTGAGATCCAACTTTTAGCATGAACAAACACATCTATAGCTCTTGTGTCAATACACTTACTGAGATCCAACTTGTAGCATGAACAAACACATCTGTAACTCTTGTGTCAATACACTTACTGAGATCCAACTTTTAGCATGAACACATCTGTAACTCTAGTGTCAGTACACTTACTGAGATCCAACTTTTAGCATGAACAAACACATCTATAACTCTTGTGTCAGTACACTTACTGAGATCCAACTTGTAGCATGAACAAACACATCTGTAACTCTTGTGTCAGTAAACTTACTGAGATCCAACTTGTAGCGTGAACACATCTGTAACTCGTGTCAATACATTTACTGAGATCCAACTTGTAGCGCGAACACATCTGTAACTCTTGTAACATTATACACTTACTGTCAATAAACTTACTGAGATTCAGCTTTTAGCATGATCACATCTGTAACTCTCGTGTCAGTACACTTAATGAGATCCAACTTGTAGTGTGAACACATCTGTAACTCTTGTGTCAATACACTTACTGTCAATAAACTTACTGAGATCCAACTTGTAGCATGAACACATCTGTAACTCTTGTGTCAATACACTCACTGAGATCGACTTTGTAGAATGAATACATCTGTAACTCTTGTGTCAATACACTCACTGAGATCCACTTTGTAGAATGAATACATCTGTAACTCTTGTGTCAATACACTCATTGAGATCGACTTTGTAGAATGAATACATCTGTAACTCTTGTGTCAATACACTTACTGAGATCCACTTTGTAGAATGAATACATCTGTAACTCTTGTGTCAATACACTCATTGAGATCGACTTTGTAGAATGAATACATCTGTAACTCTTGTGTCAATACACTTACTGAGATCCACTTTGTAGAATGAATACATCTGTAACTCTTATGTCAATACACTTACTGATATCCAACTTGTATCATGAACACATCTGTTAACAAAGTTGCTTTGCACTCCCAAACTGGATTGTTGTTACCTACTGTTTGGAATAGGGGGCAAAATTGCTGCCCATGGGCTGGACCAAGCTCAGTGACCTGGTTTTATACATTAATTTACATCACAGGGTGTGGCTTTTAAAATCATTTATCTGACCTGTGCACTGGCCTGCTCTAGAGTTTGTTCAATATTGCTGAAGTTTTTTTTTTATTTTTTTAAAGAAAAAAAACTATTTTAGTACATTATTACCTGTTGCCCCCAAAGTTCTAATGTTGATGGATGTTGAGATTAGCAGATATTGTGCAACACAGCTAGATCACTGTAACCTACTTTTTGGGAACTGTTCTACACAAGTACTAGAAAATATTTAGGTATGTCAAACAACTGGGAACAGCTCTTGATCATTAATAATATCAGTCAATTTTTGAAACAGGAGACATTGTAGAATAATTTATCCTATGTATGGACACTTTATAAAAATTTATCTTATGTATGGACACTGCATGATAATTTATCCTAGGTATGGACAATGTATAATAATTTATGTATGGACACTGTATAAATAATTTATCCTATGTATGGACATTGTATAATAATTTATCTTATGTATGGACATTGTATAATTTATCTTATGTATGGACACTGTATAATAATTTATCTTATGTATGGATATTGTATAAATAATTTATCTTATGTATGGACACTGTATAATAATTTATCCTATGTATGGATATTGTATAAATAATTTATCTTATGTATGGACAGGTTTTGGTAAGTTTTTGCACTTGGTATTTGCTTTCCAACTCACTAAGGGAGTTGTAAAACACCTTGTTGAAGATAAGAATCATCATCCAAATAAGAGTGTTTAACCTATTAAAGTTGTAGCCCTGTTTGATATATTATGGTCAAAGGTTAACATAAGGCAATTTCTTTAACGCTATTAAGGTTTTTGGAATGAGAAACAATCTCTCTGATGGCTGCACTGTATCTTTTTTCAATTATTTTGTTAGGGTTGATCCCCTTTATGCCTTCTTTGTCCAGTGGACCCCAGATATCTATGGGGATGAGGAGGACATTGATCCTGAGAAGCGAGGGTTCGTGGTTATTGATGAAATGGAAGATTCCTTGTCAAGTCCCATGGAAGAGTTGGACGTTCTGGATGAACACTTTGGTCCCAACTCTACCTTCCATAAGGATTGGGAAGTAAGTCTTTATAAGCTGTAGTCCATCTTGACTTGTGCCAATTATTTCACAATTCAATTTTCAAAAAGGTAGTTTCATGACCTAGATGTATATAAAGAAAACAATTCTTCTATGGCTGATGATTTGATATTGAAAATTTGAGCAAGAACATCTTTTGAAACTATGCAAATTACCCCACCAATAGTATTGCCTTGAATACTCCATAACATGGTATCCCTCTGCCGACACCTTCTCACAGTTTTACATGGGTCCCTCTTCTTTGAGCTTATTCACCAAGGAACATGATTTTTATTCCATCAGTATGAAGTAGAGGAGAGTTCTGTACATGCCCAATTGTCATTGGCATCCACACAGATAAACATGTACTATAATATTCAGCCTTACTATATATCAACATTCTTTCTTCCTAGATCCTGATAATGGTTTGCAGTAGGTTTTGAAGCACCTGTCCATTCCAAACTTTGTACATGCATGTACAGTAGTACTACATTAATGGTCGAGCTTTACATTTAAGATCACAAATAAATTTATGAGCATCATTTTCACTTATTATTTAAGTTATTTTAACATTTGGCTGTGCTGGTTATTACAATAATGGAAAGAATTAGTGCAAGATTTGAAGAAAACACTTGGTTTAAAATTACTACATTAAAGGACATATTTTGTACAAGATTTAAAGAAAACCCTTGGTTTAAAATTACTACATTAAAGGACACATTTTGTACAGGATGTAAAGAAAACCCTTTATTTACACAATCAGTAGAATTGTGGATGTTTTACTGTTTGCATTTTAATGAGGCTGACTTACAGGTATATTACCATTCTGAAATATGTACTTTTCAATCACATGTGATCAAACATGTCATGTAGGATTATATCACTAAGACCTTTGACAAGTTTGATATGAGCTGCATCCATGCATGATAATGAAGTAACCTTGCATTGGATTCACAGCGACAATTGTAACCACTGTGAAGGCTGTATTTCTGGTCAGATTTTAATCAGACTTTGTATATATAGTCTGTAGTTGTCATCAGCCTTGAATCAAACTTGAGTAAAGATTATATTTTGGGTCAGATTTCAGTCAGCATTGCAACAATATAGGCTGTAGTTTTGGTCAAATTTCAGACAGACTTACCATAAATGGGATTTATTTTTGGTCAGATTTCAGTCAAACTTGCTAAATATGGGATGTGGTTTTGGTCAGATTTCAGTCAAACTTGCTGTATATGGGATGTATTTTTGTCAGATTTCAGTTAAACTTGCTAAATATGGGATGTATTTTGTCAGAGTTCATACATGTGAAGGTTATAAGATGATAATCTCTTTGGCTTGCGGGTCATGGTCATGAACATAAATAATAAGAGAAAGATAGTATGCTCTGATTTCTGTTCATTTGTAATACAGTATGCCCATGAGAGGAGGGCATGTGGAATACAACCAAATCATACATCCTGAAATCACAATATTTTTCAGCTCAATATTTTGACTGACATAAACTCAGATGAGAAACCAGGCGTTGTCTTTTTTTAAAATTTGTTTATCCATATATACATTAAATAATTTTCAAATGTCACTAGACCCAGTTGAAAGATTATTTCTGTTTCTGTTTCTGTTTCTTTGTCAGACAGTCAATAAAGATGTTGCAAACTCAACTTAATTCAGAGGTGACTAGGTCAAGTTGATGCATTTTCTTTGAAAATAACTAAGATGTCACCAGCTGAGTTTGGTTAGCATGTTTTCCCATTTGTTTTAACACTTTCTAACCACAAATAATGAGACAAGAGGTGTGAAAGCTGATCTCCAGGACTTAACAAAAGCCCTGTACTTGGATGATTGACCCAGGGTCCGTTCTTGAAGGTATTTTATCATTCCCTCAAACCATGCATTTTCTTTTCACTGTATTGCCTTATAGAGGCCTGCATGTTATACAATTAGAACAAAAAAAAATTGTGAATCCTAGACCTAAATTATGAAAAGAAAAGAAAGAAAGTAGCTACATCTTATAACTTTTGCTATCATCCTTGAGGACTTCTTTGGGTGCCAGACTGAATAAAACTTCTGACTTTAATGCAAATGTCTGACATTTACATTTTACATATTAACGAGGCACCAAGTCTGCTTTTTATTACTGAATAACTAATTTTAAACACCATACAGTCATGTAACATACTGTAGCTGGATGAAGTTCTGCTGTATTGTTTGTGAAAGAATAAAAATAATTTGTATAAATAATAGGTTTCTAGGAAATCAATTCATCATGAAATAATTACTAAAGTAGCAACAGATCCGAAACTGAAAATGACCAGTTTTCAAGTGCAGTAAATAATTAGGTCAGTTATTTTTTCTTTTCTTCAGGTTATGACTTGTTTTGCTATTTCAGATATACAATGCCACCATGTTTAATTAATCATGGAAATATGTCCAACAAGAGCGATTAGAATTTCAGGCAATGTGAATGTAGTCTTTGACATGTTCATATGACATCATTATGATCTCAACATAGGAAATATTTTTTGAGGTTTTAGTCCTAGAAAGCCACGTTAGTCAAGCTGGTAAACACTTATCTTCATTTATGTCCCCTTGATTATGAAATTTGGATTGGATTTCCCTTTCACACACCACTGTGTACGATGAATTCTGTTTGGATTGGATTTCCTTTTCACACACCACTGTGTAGGATGAATTCTGTTTGGATTGGAATTCTCTTTCACACACCACTGTGTAAGATGAATTATGTTTGGATTGGATTTCCCTTTCACACACCACTGTGTAGGATGAATTCTGTTTGGATTGGAATTCTCTTTCACACACCACTGTGTAAGATGAATTCTGTTTGGATTGGATTTCACTTTCACACACCACTGTTTAGGATGAATTCTGTTTGGATTGGATTTCCCTTTCACACACCACTATTTAGGATGAATTCTGTTTGAATTAGATTTCCCTTTCACACACCACTGTGTAGGATGAATTCTGTTTGGATTGGATTTCCCTTTCACACACCACTGTGTAGGATGAATTCTGTTTGGATTGGATTTCCCTTTCACACACCACTGTATAGGATGAATTCTGTTTGGATTGGATTTCCCTTTCACACACCACTGTGTAGGATGAATTCTGTTTGGATTGAATTTCCCTTTCACACCATTGTGCAGGATGAATTCTGTTTATTTTGGATTTCCCTTTCACACACCGCTGTGTAGGATGAATTCTGCTTGGATTGGAATTCCCTTTCACATACCACTAGTAGGATGAATTCTGTTTGCATTGAATTTCCCAATCCTACACAATTTTTGTAGGATGAATTCTGTTTTGGATTAAATTTCCCAATCCTACACAATTTTGTAGGATGAATTCTGTTTGGATTAAATTTCCCTGTCCTGTACCATTTTGTAATATGGATTTTATGATTCTCATATTAAACTATGTAAGAAAATACAGTGAGATTTTAAATTTAACAATGTAACAATTTCACAAATACAGCTCATTGACATAATATAAAGGCTATTTTGAGTTTATATTTGGACTGCAGTTTGGAAGCTTTGAGAATACAGGCCCTGTCCCTAATACTGACTATGTATTCTCAAAGCTTATACACATAAAACTCATTGTCCAGGTCAAAATTGGTATGTATGTAACGTTTCATTATTTTTATATTTATTTATTGACCTGTTTATTTTCTTTATCTTTTAAACAAATGATTAATCTATTCTGCTTTTTATATATTATCTTTCTTTGCAGGTAATAAGCAAAGCAGAGGCATGCAAGAGGAGGACAATCATCCTAGAAGAACCTCTTCCTCTACCAGAGCTTATTGGACAGTCAGCAGTTCTGGACATATTTCATGTCACGGAGGTAATGTTTCAAAGTGTTTCTTGCCAGTTTCATGTTATGCTAAAAGCTTTGAAACACTTTGACCTATCCCACCTTGGGTTTTCCAGGAAGCAACAAACCTGCATCCTTGACCCCAGTTTCTCTTCAGAAACAATGTGCATGTTTGGGAATTTCATGGACTGGACTTAAGCAATTATTAAATATTGTTTAATATTAGCTTTCTTGAGGTTTAAACCCAGCCAACTAGATTGCAGGGGCTGAGTGGAACCAGGTAATTTCTGATGCAGATGTACAGATTTAAGCAGTCTGTAGTCTGTCAGACCAGTCAGTTGTTGCAATTTTTGGCATTAAGGTATACACTGCATACCAGAACTGTCATGTGTTGATGGCTTGCAGGGTAAATCAGTTTCAAAAGAGAAAGCTTGAATTGTATTTCATTGTAATATAATATTTGAGTAACCAGTTTATTCAGATTACCTCTCCCCACATAATATGCAGAGAGAAGTTATGGCCTCCACACATAAATGAGTCATCACGAGGAAATTCAGATTCAGTTATTCCCATCTGAAATTATCCAGCCATTATCCATTACACTACCAGCCTCTTACACTAAATAATAACAATTTTGAAAAGTAGCTGAAATTAGCCCTCCACTACTAAAAACAATTTTGAAAAGCAGCTGAAATTTGCAAGCAAATGCCAACAACTAATAGTATTGAAAAGTAGTTGAAATTAGCCACCTTCTAAAATGGAATAAGTTTGAAAATAAGTTGTGGTTAGAAAGGTTACATCATTACTTCTTGGATGATTGCCATGCCATGCCATATCATGATCTGGTTGGTTTTAAATGAAAAATTTGCAATCTGACATCCAAGATGGCCACCACAGCTGCCTTCTTAAAAACCATGTTTTTGCTAATCCTCCATCATGGAAGGTCATATAAATGGATGGGGCTTTCAGCAAAGACATTCTAATGAAAATGGTATCCACCTAATATTCAGTATGGCAATCATGCCAGCAATCTCAAATTTTTTTTATTTTATTGCTATTCCTTTTAAATGGAAAATCATATCAGCATGAGATTTTCACCAGAACACCAATTATATCTACTTAATTTTACATGAAAATGATATCAATCCTACATCACATGTGGCTGCCATAGTGAAACATAATAAAAATTTTGTCCCAAATTCTCCAGAATGAATTGCTGTATGGGCTTATTACCAAGTATTCTAATAGTATATACCTAAATTAAAATGGTGCCAGTTTTGCATTCTATATGGCTGCAACAGAGGCAGCAAAGTAATACTAGAGATAGTTTGTTTTGAATTCATGGTAAATAATTTTAGAAAGAAGAGTGGCAGTCCTTACTATTTTTACATTACAGTCAATTATTTGAGCAAATCACAATTCACAATGACAGTGTAGATACATTCATTTTATATACATATCTGAACAAAGATAATAGAGAACAGATAGTTACAAGGCCAATCATGCTAGTTTGATGACTTATCACAGTAAGTCTGGGAATTGCCATTAACAAGCACACACTGGTCCTGGATCAGTGACAAATCTTTGACTTGCCATTAACCAGCTTACACTTGTCCTGGATCAGTGACAAGTCTTTGACTTGCCATTAACCAGCTTACACTTGTCCTGGATCAGTGACAAGTCTTAACCAGCTTATACTGGTCCTGGATCAATGAATAGTTATCAACTTGCCATTAACCAACATACACTGGTCCTGGATTAACTGGCTTACACTGGTCCTGTACCAGTGATATGTTTTTGACTTGATTAACCAGCATGCACTGGACTTTGACTAGTGGTTCTTGGCATTATTTTCAGTCCCTGGTTGTCATCTAAAAAGCATATTTCTTTCTTCTCAGGCTTAAGTCATAGTCCATTGTGAGAAAGGATTAATTTCATTTAAATGTTCTTGTTATAGTTTCTGTTCTTTTTTAAAATCCCTTTTAATGATTTGTAGCACCTGAAATTTCTTATTTATATTGTTTAGCTTCATGTTATTTGTTTTTCAAGGATTTAATTTTCTTTGTTTTTAGCATTTTTTTTATCTTTACTGTTTTTGAAGGTTACTTGAAATTGGCATATGCAGCCATTATTTGGCCAACGTTATGTTAACCACAATTCACATTTGTTGTATTTTCTCAAGTATTCTCAGCATATTGTTGTTATACATTTTATGCATTGGAACTTAGCAAAATATAACTATATGCACTTTATATAATTATAATGTATTATAAAAATCTAGTATTAATTCTGTGTATTTTCATCTCTTTAATTGCAGCTTTAATATGACAAAGCTAGTTTATCTAACTTTTTTTTATTTCCAAAAGGTTTTACAAACCCCCTAAAATTTTGATTGAAACTAGATTATACATTCATACTCCACAGACGGCCTAATAACCAATGCTGTTTGCTTGACTTAATCAATAACCAAAAGAAGACCATGTGCTGGATATAATTTTCCTTGGCTGTTTAGTTCATTTTTGATTGCCTGTATCATGCAGAGGAAATGGAATGAATGGAGTGGCAGCTGACTTGCGCAGGTATCAAACCTGCAACCTTGGAGTTTGAGTCTGATGCTGTTCCAACTGATTACCATAGCCCCCTACCCCCAATGTGTTGCAGAATGAAAAGCACTATAACAAAGCCAGTTTGTACTAAAAGGGCATTTTGTACAAATTTTGGCTTGGTGGTTGGAGTTGAGTGTGGTTGTTTGTATAGCACAGGAATTATATATTTGGGAAATCAGTTCTGATCAATTCATTGGCAGTATTCAAGGGTGGCAGTCTTACTCATGGCATTATAAAGGGTATAGACTGTATGTATGTATGTATGTATGTATGTATGTATGTATGTGTGTGTGTGTATATATATATATATATATATATATATATATATATATATATATATATATATATATATATTGATTGCAAGAGCAATTGAAAATGTCACTAACTTAGAGGTTTTGTTATCGAGGGTATGGACATTGTACAGTAATTACAAGAGCATTTGACAATGTAACTGTAACCCCAAGGGTTGGTTAATTTAAGCTTGGTTTTTAATTACAGATTAACCATAATTTGCCCCCAAGGACTGTGGGCTACCCCTGGACCTTGATTTACAGCACTGACAAGCATGGCTTCAGTCTTAAGACCCTTTACAGGTGCATGCTGGGGCTGGATAGTCCGATACTCCTAGTTGTCAAGGACACTGATGACAAGGTAGGAAATGTATTTGGGTCATATAAATGAAAAGTGAAAGTAGTTAAATAATTTGTTTTTGTATAAACAAAAGTGAGCCTTAAGTGTGTTAGTTGAACATGGATGTGTTTGTCAGAATTATATGTGTACAGTTGAACCCACTTATCTCGACCTCCTTAACCTCACCAACCCTATTAAGTCGACATTTTTGAAGTGGAACCACCAGATTCTCTCTTTGTCTTAGCATTTTCTCATTGGTTATGTCGATTCTTTTATGTCGCCGAACCCTAATATATCGAGCACAAAAGAGGACCAAATTTGCCAATTAACGTCTGTTATCTCGATCTCCATGACCAATCGGCGGCGATTTTTTTTCCCTTATTGGTGACAAATTCCTTATCAGTTATGATGTTGTTTATTCTAGTCTTTTCAACATCAAATTGTTTTATTCGTGTCTTTTCTACCTAAATTGTTCAACAAGCCCCACCCTAGTCGTAGACTAAAATAACGGACTTTTTCTGAAATAATCATCTCCGTTTACGTGATGACATATTAATGTTTGGTAATGATTTATTCAGATGTTGTTAACGGTATGCTATTTAATTATGCAGATGAAACATTTGTTGAGCGGACGAAATGCCTTCGTAAGGAAGCAACAAGTGTTGTCACATGATTTTTCGGTCTTTGTCTGGTACCCTGCCTTGTTCTATTTTTAGCCAATGCTGACCTTGTGATCTTGACAATTTCGTCCTGTTACAGTCATCAATGTTGCAACTACAAGACTGATAAAATGTTTTTTCCTGTCTTTAAACAAGATGCCATGTGTTTTTTAAGGCAGCGATTGTCACGTGATTCATGAATCACAGTCTGGTACCCTAATTTTTTACATTTATTGACACTAAGTGAGAGAAGATACGTATGCAGATTTGACCTGAACAATAGCACCTCGTGGCCATTAGGATTTGTAAACTTGACAATTATTGTTAATAGTTAATAGTAATAGTCACTAATTATGGAAGTGAACAAGCTCAACGCCATAAAGGCTATCAAACCATTTTCCTGCTGACTTCTGTATTGTACATCAATACTGCCACTTCTCTGATGTTACTACTATTAAAAACTGTAATCTTAACGATTATCAGCAGCTAAACCAGACATGATAAAACACAGTAAGGATAATCAGATTACACATACATACCTTTCTGTATGGATTAAAATTTGAGTCTTTTTGACTTTATGGAATAAATGTGGTTTCTCGTGAGGTGTAAATGATGTAATATTAATCTTAGTGGCACATGTAATTTAGTCAACACTTCTTCCAAGAACGAAAACCTGACATCAGGAAACAGAAATCGGATTACTTAAGACACTCTATGAATAAAATTGGTTCTGGATACATATTAAAAAAAATGTGGCCGCTTGTGAGGGGTAAATGTCTTGCAAATTTAATTTTGACCCTGGTTAGCTTTTTGTAAAAATGAACTACATCCTGCATGTTTCTTTTTTTGATTTTGTGAGAGATCTTTGTGTTTGCAAAGTTGGAGAATATAATAAAGGTTTGTTTTGAGAATCAATGGTGGTTTGTATTGTATACTGGTAAATCTCTGCTGTTAGTTGGTGCACATATGCCTTTTGTTGTTAACAAACATATAAGTATATTTTATAACATGCCGATTGCTTCATCAAATAATTGCTGCAATGCTGTTGTGTAAAAAAAACATCCAAAAATATGTGCATGTACATTCTCATTATTAACGCACATCATGTACATAATGAAATTTAAAGCACATGTTTTTATATTGATGCCATATTGGTTAATGTTTATCTCGATCATCTGTTATCTCGATGCTTTTTGGCAAACCCCTAGGCCGGCGACATAACTGGGTTCGACTAGTTAATTCGGTTCCGAGATAAACAGGGGATATAACTCTGTTAAATGTATGCAAAAAAATGGTAGAAATTGACTGGAAAAATGGATATGAAAAACACTTTATTTCCACACTATAGATATGGTAAGACATGAAAAGTATATATATTTTCTATATAGTTTCTGTTCTTTACAGCCATATTAAAGTTTGAGTGACTATAATCATTGTTTTCTTTTACAGTACAATTTATTGTAATAAATTCCTTCTGGATTTGGATTTGTGCCTTCATTAAAGTGCCATTTATTATAATAAATTCCTTCTTGATTTGAATTTGAGCCAAAATTATTTCAATCACAGCTTTTCTTAGAATTTTAGGATAAAAATGACACTTTCAGTGTAATGAATAAGGACAACTTTAAATGCAGTTAAAATTGATGCTGTCAGTAGTTTCTTCACAACATCAGGCTTGACATTCATGTATCAATGTCAGTTAGCTTTTGATGAGAATGACAATGAATCAAAGTAATGAAAATACAGATAACTTGACATCATGATATATTGAACAGCATCAGAGTTATGGAGAGGTATTTAATTTGTGGCAGATTATATTTCTGATGTATATGAAGTCAAGTGTCTTACCCAAGGACATACCATGGTATTGATTTACCCAAGGACATACCATGGTATTGACTTACCCACAGACATACCATGGTATTGACTTACCCAAGGACATACCATGGTAATGACTTACCCAAGGACATACCATGGTATTGACTTACCCAAGGACATACCATGGTATTGACTTACCCACAGACATACCATGGTATTGACTTATCCAAGGACATACCATGGTATTGACTTACCCACAGACATACCATGGTATTGACTTACCCAAGGACATACCATGGTAATGACTTACCCAAGGACATACCATGGTATTGACTTACCCAAGGACATACCATGGTATTGACTTACCCACAGACATACCATGGTATTGACTTATCCAAGGACATACCATGGTATTGACTTACCCACAGACATACCATGGTATTGACTTATCCAAGGACATACCATGGTATTGACTTACCCACAGACATACCATGGTATTGACTTACCCAAGGACATACCATGGTATTGACTTACCCAAGGACATACCATGGTATTGACTTACCCAAGGACATACCATGGTAATCAGTATGAGCTGATTTGATGGTGGGAATCTTACCCACATCTTCCAGTCATGAATCCATTGCCTCAACCATTGAACTGTCATGACTCCTTGGAACAGAGGATAAACATAACCTTAGTGAATTTATATTCTTGTTCCAATTTTTTTTTAATGATTACAAACAAATTCTGACGTTCAGAATAATTAAAATTTTACATGCTTCCAAATCTTAAGCATTCTAGGGGCTTAATCTCTTTAAGCCAACTATCAGATTATTACACCCTGTTAAGTGATGATAGTGGAAGTGTGATTTTTAATATCTGTCGTGAGATTATTACACCCTGTTAAGTGATGATAGTGTAAGTGTGATTTTAATATGTCATGAGATTATTACACCCTGTTAAATGATGATAGTGGAAGTTAATTTTAATATCTGTCATGAGATTATTACACCCTGTTAAATGATGATAGTGGAAGTTAATTTTAATATCTGTCGTGAGATTATTACACCCTGTTAAGTGATGATAGTGGAAGTGTGATTTTAATATCTGTCGTGAGATTATTACACCCTGTTAAATGATGATAGTGTAAGTGTGATTTTAATATGTCATGAGATTATTACACCCTGTTAAATGATGATAGTGGAAGTTAATTTTAATCTGTCGTGAGATTATTACACCCTGTTAAGTGATGATAGTGGAAGTGTGATTTTAATATCTTTCGAGAGATTATTACACCCTGTTAAGTGATGATAGTGGAAGTGTGATTTTAATATCTGTCATGAGATTATTACACCCTGTTAAGTGATGATAGTGGAAGTGTGATTTTAATATCTGTTGTGAGATTATTAAACCCTATTAAGTGATGATAGTGGAAGTGTGATTTTAATATCTGTCGTGAGACTGGCTACCCCTTGTTAAGTGATCACATGGAAGTGTAATATTAATATCACATGAGATTGGCTACACTCTGTTAAGTGGTATCTTGAAAGTGTAATTTTAATATCTATCATAGATGAGTTTATTACACTCTCTTAAGTGGTATCTTGAAAGTGTAATTTTAATATCTATCATAGATGAGTTTATTACACTCTGTTAAGTGGTATCTTGAAAGTGTAATTTTAATATCTATCATAGATGAGTTTATTACACTCTCTTAAGTGGTATCTTGAAAGTGTAATTTTAATATCTATCATAGATGAGTTTATTACACTCTGTTATGTGATATCTTGAAAGTGTAATTTTAATATCTATCATAGATGAGTTTATTACACTCTCTTAAGTGGTATCTTGAAAATGTAATTTTAATATCTATCATAGATGAGTTTATTACACTCTGTTAAGTGGTATTTTGGAAGTATAGCTGCTGTGTCTTTAATACATTAATTTAAATGCAGATTAGAGAGAGGAGTCAAACACAAAAAAAAATTATTACACTTTTGTTCTTGACAATGTCAGTATTTCCTTAATTTTCCTTTTAAAAGTAAAATACCAAAAACATCCAGAGATAACCATGAAATACATAGAAATTAAATTTTTTTAAAATGAAAAAAAACTTGAAATTGTATGAATTTAGAAGACATAAATGGCGAGTGACGAATATTGTGAATAGAGGGTTGATTTTTCAGATATACAACCATAAGCCAATAAAAGTATGTCCTGTAGGCATCATAGAAGTGTTGTTATATAATTAACATTTTCATGTTCTGTCTGTGACTTTGCTAGTGCATGAGTTAAAAACCTCAACGTAAAGAGCATAAGAATGTAATACCCACAAGGTTTAGTGTTATTATTTATTTTGCATAGAACCTTGTCAGTCACCTTGTTACAAAATGTTTTATGTAAACAGGTTCTATCTTTTACACTTTTGTATCAGAGCAATAGTCCAAAAATGTTCTAGATATATCTGTGAAACCAACTTATGTACTAAAATTGTATAGAGACATCTAAGATATTTCTGGAATTTGGCTTTAAAATGTAAAGTATGAAAAATATGGTCATTTGCTGTATGGATGGACTGACACAGATTTTTTTATCTGTATCAGTCCATCCATAGAGCAAATGACCATATTTTTCATACTTTACATTTTAAAGCCAAAATTCCAGAAATATCTGAGATGTCTCAATACAATTTTAGTACATAAGTTGGTATATATATATATGTGTGTGTGTGTGTGTGTGTGTGTTTGTGTGTGTGTGTGTGTGTGTGAGCATGTTTGTTGGTGTGAGTTCGTTTGTGTGTGTATGAATACATGTATTGGAACACTTATTATGGTAGATATATTGTTAAATGTTTTAGTACATGTATTGTTTTATATTTTGGTACATATATTGATCCATGTAATTGTATATATATTGGTACAAGTATTGGTAAATGTATTGGTTCTTATAGTAGTAAATGTATTATTACATGTATTGGTACATATATTGAACATTTATTTTCATGTATGTTGATTATATATTTTGGTACATAAATTGATACATGTAATGATAAATATATAGGTATATCTAATATTTAATGGTTCATATATTGGTACAAGTATTGATACAGGTATTGGTACATATATTTGACTTGCATATTAAGTGTAGATGTATCTTTTGCTATTCACAGTTATATAGTTTTAGAGTATTTGTAACAGTTTTGTTTTTTTTTCTTCCGTCTATTCATCATTTCCAGAGTAAAACTTGTGATGCCTAACTCCTCCCTTCATACTTTGTAAATATTAGCTGAAAATATCTGTTGTCTTGCAACAGAAAATTGTGTGTGTGATGTAGATGACTCCATGTTTTCCAGGTATTTGGAGCCATGACATCATGTCCTCTAAAGATGAGTGATTACTTCTATGGGACTGGAGAATCTTTCCTGTATACCTTCTATCCAGAATTTAGAGTAAGGAATCTTTCTGTTAATATCAAATGCATTAGAATATATACTGGCCTTGACAATGCAATAATGGACCTTTCAAGAATCCTAAAGTTGTTTGTTTCTGTTACATCTTCCTGGCTTCTAAAACAAATTAAATACTTTTGCATGAAAGAAGATGATTCTTTTCATTTCTCAGATCTCTTATAAGGGAACATCTCTCCAAATTTAACAAGAATTTGAACAAGTGGAACAGGCTACCATATAAAGTCACACAGTACACGTCTCCCTCAATAACTAGCACACAACGGGGTCCACAAACATAGACCGCACTATAAGTGGGGGCATGAGTTACAGAGGGGCCTCCAAAAGTTGCTTAGATATTGAGGAAACAGTGGAGAGGGGGGTTGTGGTTAGGGCACTGGGCTGTTTAATGACTGAATGCTCATTTTACAATCATGTCGATAATAATTTTTAATAATGTGCTAATAATTTTTAATAATGTGCTTTTTTTAATGAAGTTGTTCATTATTTTGTTTAAATAACATTTATTTTCAAAATGTCCAACATGTGAAATATCATTCCAACTGGTTTCAACAACCATCATGTGTACGCGAAAAAAATCTGCTTTTTGTTTTCTTGATGAGTCTGGTTCCCAGAGTGATATTTAATAGTACTGTCCAAAATCAGGAGTCAGAGGAGTTGGGTAACTGTCATTAAACCACCAAACAAGATTCCTTTTTTTTCAAAAACAAGCAAAAAATATTTTGTGAGACAATCATCTACATCAAATCTCAATTTTTTGTATTGTTCAATTAGTACAGTATTGATGTCATGATTTCATTGAAAGTAATAATGAAACTTCTTATCATCCTTGAGGATATCTCGCTGGCTCACAATAGTCCATGTCTGTGAAACCAAGTTTGTTATTTTACATAGTTTTTATTTCACTTGGTTGTCTTCCTATCTTTGATCACAGTTACCAATGAAACAGTTAATTTAAGGTAGTTTATGTTACATACACATTAACATTTTATAACAGTGATTGATCATATGACCAATATAACCCAATATATGACCAGAGCCTTAGATTTTATGTTAGTAGGATTTTCGTGGCTTTTAGCTTTTCTTTTATTCTGGCTTCTTTATTTGATTCAAAAGACAAAATTAATGTGATAATACACAGAAGGGCAGCTTTTAATTCAGTGCAACAATACAACAAATACTTCTGCAAGTCAGTTATAAAAACATGATTGCCATCTAATTAGGTAGGAACACTCACGGATACAGCTGTTACAGTAGATTGACCCATTTTATGTTTAATTACAAGAGGACACATTACATTTATGATGATTACAGTTAAAAGGAACTAAAAAATAGAACTAGAACATAAATTTCAATTGATAAAATAATTTTTTAATTTGTATTTATATATTAAAGTACTGCCTTCACTTGGCGTAAGTAATATTTTCATTGATCAAAATTAACTTACATATTGTTAATTGCTGTGTACTACCATTTGGAAAGAAAATGTCAAAAGATTGTGTGACATATTCTGTCAGTTGGATTTGACACCAATCCCTCTATCAAAGGGTAGACCACTTTCATCCTAATTCCATCTTGGCATGAGAATGAAATGCTGCCATTTTTATTACTAAATAATCCAAAATAGATTAATTTGTTAAAATCTGTTTAGATTGAGAAGACAGAATATTGCATAGTAGTGGATATTCTCTGCGGGTATTATGATTGGAAAAGTATTATTGAGGAAACAGATTTTACCACAAAAATTGTTTGCATATTTGCATTGAGTAATACAGTCCCTTGTTGCTTTTATCTGTGCAGGTCTTCCGATGGAGTGGAGAAAACAATTTTTTCATAAAAGGAAATCAAGAGAGTTTGGCCATAGGGGCTGGACGGTAAGTATAATGATAAAATCTTGATGATGGTGATGTTGTCAGGCCATTATTCATGATGATGATGGTGATGACAGAAATGACGATTGTGGTGGTGATTATTATGTGGAGAGGCAGGAAGATGAAGTTAAAATTGGAAGTTTTTTAGATGTCAGTGGTAAAGGTGATGCTGGTATGGAAGTTGTTTTGGATGTCAGTGATAAAGGTGATGCAGGTATGGAAGTTGTTTTGGATGTTAGTGGTAAAGGTGATGCTGGTATTGAAGTTGTTTTGGATGTTAGTGGTAAAGGTGATGCTTGTATGGAAGTTGTTTTGGATGTTAGTGGTAAAGGTGATGCTGGTATTGAAGTTGTTTTGGATGTTAGTGGTAAAGGTGATGCTGGTATGGAAGTTGTTTTGGATGTTAGTGGTAAAGGTGATGCTGGTATTGAAGTTGTTTTGGATGTTAGTGGTAAAGATGATGCTGGTATTGAAGTTGTTTTGGATGTTAGTGGTAAAGATCATGCTGGTATTGAAGTTGTTTTGGATGTTAGTGGTAAAGATCATGCTGGTATTGAAGTTGTTTTGGATGTCAGTGGTAAAGGTGATGCTGGTATTGAAGTTGTTTTGGATGTTAGTGGTAAAGGTGATGCTGTTATGGAAGTTGTTTTGGATGTTAGTGGTAAAGGTGATGCTGTTATGGAAGTTGTTTTGGATGTTAGTGGTAAAGGTGATGCTGGTATGGAAGTTGTTTTGGATGTTAGTGGTAAAGGTGATGCTGGTATGGAAGTTGTTTTGGATGTTAGTGGTAAAGGTGATGCTGGTATGGAAGTTGTTTTGGATGTTAGTGGTAAAGGTGATGCTGGTATTGAAGTTGTTTTGGATGTCAGTGGTAAAGGTGATGCTGGTATTGAAGTTGTTTTGGATGTCAGTGGTAAAGGTGATGCTGGTATGGAAGTTGTTTTGGATGTCAGTGGTAAAGGTGATGCTGGTATGGAAGTTGTTTTGGATGTTAGTGGTAAAGGTGATGCTGGTATGGAAGTTGTTTTGGATGTTAGTGGTAAAGATGATCTTTGATATTGGTCTTTATGAGTATTTTGAGGTTTTTGTCTTGCTGTTTCCTCTACTTTCTCAGACTGAGTTGGATTCAGATTTTTTAAAAAATGTCATGATGTCTAGCACTGGGACATCATGCTGCAGACATGTAGCATGATGTCCCAACCAGTCAGATTATCTTGACACCAGGCTGACCAGTCCTAATACTAACCTCATAATGCTGAGTGTCAAGTGAGGCAGGTATTAATACAATTTTTGTAACTCTTTGGTATGACTCTGCCAGGAATCAAATCCATGATCTCCTGCATCCACGGCAAATGCTCTAACCACTAGGTCACCAAAGCAGTTTTCTCAAAGTGAAACTTCTTAAGTCTTGTTTTCAGTGTCATCTACCTTCTCAAAAATTCTATGAATATTGGACTTGTATGGTATTGTTTATTTTGTCAATCCTGTTGTGTTAAAAGTACATGTAGGCATGATATCAGTCTTTAAAAACCTCAAAGAAATTATTTAATCCATCTCGGCAAACATTTCTTCAATTTTTTGGCTAAATTTCTTTCATTTATCCTCAAATTTGTAGATATTGATAGTTTCAGCTTTGCCTTTGGATTTGGATTGTTTCCCCTTGTCTATGTGTTTATCTTCTGTCTCTTGTTTCTTTATGTAGTACTTTTGGGATATCTCAAGTGATTACCTCAATGGAGTCATGCTCATAAAAGTTTATATTAGTATAAAAAGTTTCCAGTGTGCATATAGATATGTGGGGTATTTGAAGATAGCAAGTTCATGAACTGCCCATATGTTTTGTTTTGTATTTTACAATATGTGAATACAAGATTTATTTCTAATACATAAGCCATAGTGATATATATCTTGACATTATGAATAATGTTACTTGCACTAACAGCTTTTGCACTTATAATAAAGTCAGATAAAACTACTATCATTAAGAAGTGATTTTAATGTGCTAATTAAATGGCAAAGCCTTTTGTGATGAAATACTTTTAATGTCTGATATCAATTTTGATTCTGCATAATAATGAAGTTTTCAACCATCTGCTTTGCAAAACTTATTTCATGACTTACACTGGATTTCAATCAAAAGCTCAAAGTTCAATGAAAGAAGAAATATCGTGTCTGCATAATAACTTCAGTTGTCCACATTAGCAGTTGCCAAATTTTGTTGATAGCTTACACTTGGGTAAGGAAAAACTTTCATTTTTATAATCAAAAGGTCGAAGGTTAAGGTAACTGAATGAAAGGAAAAAAAAGAAGGCACATGCACTACAACTTTATCCTTCATCTGTAAATACAAAAACTTGATGAAATGCATCATGGGATACGGAAAAACTATGGATTTTTGGGTCAAAAGGACAGATCGTTACCTTGAGTGAAGAAAGTGATTTTCACACATATTGTCAATTTAAAAGATCAGATATTACATTTACCCCAGTTGTAAAGATCAGGCTGTTGTTCATTTACAGTGAACAAGATTAGGCTGTACACTACCCAATGAACAAGATTAGACTGTACTTTTACCCAATGATGATTAGACTGTACAGTTACCCAAATGATGAAGATTAGACTGTACATTTACCCAATGATGAAGATTAGCATGGACATTTACCCAATCATCAAGATTAGACTGTACATTTACCCAATGATCAAGATTAGTCTGTACATTTACCCAATGATCAAGATAAGACTACATTACCCAATGAACAAAAGTAGACTGTACATTACCCAATGAAGAAGATTAGACTGTACATTACCCACTGAACAAGATTAGACTGTACATTACCCACTGAACAAAATCAGACTACATTTACTCAATCAGCACAAAAATACATTTACTTCATGGGAACAGTTAGACTGTACATGTACCCAGTCAATATATTTAGACTGTACATATTGTACAATTACATTCACATGTAATTAAAATTTTCTGTTTTTGACAGGGAAGTGTGCTGACTGTGGCTAAATCATGATTATTATGATGAACTTTTTCATGTAACAGTGAATTTGATCAAACTGTTTATTGATCCAATGAACAAGATCTGACAGACGGTTCTTTTACCCATGTAGCAAATGAGATTATTCAGGTACCCAGTTAACAAGAACAGACTACATTTACTCATTTATCAAGAACAGACTGTACATTTATCCACTTAGCTAGAACAGACTGTACACTTGCCCAGTTAACAAGAACGAACTGTATATTTACCCTATTAACAAAAACAGACTACATTTACCAAATTAACAAGAACAGAATGTACACTTATCCAGCTAACAAGAACTGACTGTATTTGTACCAGCTCAACAAGATGACTATTTTACCCATTTAACAAAATGAGAATATACATGGACCCATTTAAAATGGTTATACTGTACATTTACCCAATGAACAAGAACATATTGTACTTTTACCTTCCGAACAAGAACAGACTGTACATTTACCCAGTGAACAAAAGCAGACTGTAAATTTACTCATCAAAAAAGATTATACTGTACTTTTGCTCTGTGAATAAGATTTGACTGTTTGAACAAGATCAGACTGTACATTTACCCTAGGATAAAGACTATGCTGTACATTTACCCAAAGGAACAAGATCAGATTGTATATTTACCCAGGGAACAAGCTCAGACTGTGTATACCCAATTAACAAGATTAGATTATGTTTTACAAAGGAACAAATTAACAACTATACATTTACATGAGGAACAAGATTAGACTACTTTTACCCAAAGAATAAGATCAGGCTGTACATTTACCAAAGAAACAAGATTAGACTGTACATTTCCCAATAATCATGATTAGACTATACACACTTGTAACATCTCATTCATCTGTCATCATGTGATTTTCTGGTTTTGACAGGGGAGTGTATGGATTGTGGTTTGACGGTGATCTTTATCATGGACGCAACAACCGATGTGAGACGTATGATAATGATCCTCTGACCACACAAGAAGATTTTGTTGTCAAGGCACTGGAAGCATGGGCTTTTGTAGCAGACTGAAGACTTTGTTGTCAAGGCACTGGATTAAAGACTTTTTAAAAAAGCCACACAAGCCAAAGTATTGTGTAAATACTGAAGACTTATATCCATTTGAGTTGAATTAATTTTTGAGGAGTTTGGCTTAGAAAGAGACATTAATGACATAAATTGAACTGCAAGTTTCAAAATGAGGATGTAAATGTTGGTAATTCACTGTGAGGCCATGCACAGAGACTTAGAGAGAAGCCCTAATTACATAGAACAAACAAATGCACTTTTGATATGTATTGTACTATGCCTTTATTTATTTCAGGCATTGTGGTAAGTGGGCCACTCATTGAGAAGTATAGTGGATTTTATATATGTATATATACTGAATATACTGTATTCTGTTAATGCATAATCAAGATATGTACACTTATTTTAATTAGCAGGGTTGAAAAATCTGAGATATCTTTTCATTTCTCAGCGTTTTGAATCCTCTTACATTTCGCGTGATATATCTCCAGGACAAATTTGGAATGACTTCGAAACTTGGGGTACATATACTGATAGTTGTTATGACAGTTGCGTAAAAACTTATATTTATTTTTTTTATGATTATTGCTTAGGGTTGTACTGTTTAATAATACATGATACATTGAGATGAGTTTTTCGGTTGTACCATTTAATACATGATTATTGCTTTGGGTTGTATCATTTAATACATAATACACTAAGATGGCAGTTTTTAGAAAAATATATGCCAAGTGCTCTGGTCACTCAAAAAGTTTTCAGGAAACTGAAACAAACTTCCTAATTACATATGTAACAAATTTCCTAATTACATATGTAACAAATTTCTTAATTCCATTTGAAACAAAATTCCTAATTGCATATGTAACAAAATTCAAATTACATATGTAACAAAATTCCTAATTACATATGTAACAAATTTCCTAATGACATATTTAACAAAATTCCTAATTACATATGTAACAAATTTCCTAATTACATATGTAACAAATTTCTTAATTACATATGTAACAAAATTCCTAATTACAAACATAAATAATTATTCCAAGTTGAAAGTGGCTTTCCAGGGTGCCGAGACTGGCTTGACATGTACAACAAATTGCCAAAGCTCTGGAGGCCAAAAACTTGGCATGACATGTGCAACACGACTTTGACAAAATCTCTGTAGCAGGCTTGATATGCAGGCCATGACAAGCTTCTTGTTTAGATTTGCTGTCAAAAACAGTAGTCCGTACAAACTGTGATGTTTGAAGTACATCATTTCATTCAAATCATCACTGAATTGTTGTGAAACAGTATTTGTTACCTTTGCATTCAACCCATTACTTAATTGCTATGAAACTGTATGGGTTACACTTTTATCAAGAACCTTCCAATCCACTGTCCAACAAAAGAATATGAAACCAGATTTCTTGTAAAAGTTTGATTTTCCATAAAATAACTCAGGTTAATGATCTTTTAATTTATACCAAAGATATCATATGTGACTGAAATGTAACCATTATAGGAAAAAAGTCATGTTCTGAAAAAATATTACCTGGATTCACAAACTTTTGAGAAGATCATATTTAAAATTTGTTCACCTGAGTGAAATCAATAATTACTGTGCAGCTCAAAATGTGTGTACAGATCAGTCTATGTAATAATTACGTTATGATGAGATCATTTGTTATCTCCATATATTACATAGCTCAGTGAACTAGGGAAGAGATTGGATACATGTTGCAATTTCTGTTGATTACTCAGTATAGAAAATTAGTGGATATGTTGGAGCCTTGAATAATTTATCACATGTATTGTGCTGATTAATTGATGGCATTCTCAGGTACAGTGTGACCCTGCTATAACATGGTGATTGGGAGCCATAGAACCTGACTGATTTATAGACTGAACTAACATTATAAGCAACCAGGTCAGTTTTCTGAAAATAATGATGCATGTACCAGAAAGGGGGTTGGTGGGTGGGGTGGTAGGTAGTAAATGTAGGTGCAAAACTGCATGCTTCATTGGCACAGCTATCATCTTAAATCAATGCATATTAAATGAAAAATACACCTGTAGTGAAAGCAAAGAAGACATTATTTTTACTTTATTTGGAGAACCATGCATTTGTATATATGCAAGTATACTGTTTATATATGCACAATTTAATGTTTAGCAATTAATAAAGTATCAGGGCTGTGTAGTCACCCACAAATCACATCACATGTGTTGAATCCACAATGCTAGTAATTCCTTTAAAAATATAGACACAAAGAGATTTAAAATATTAATTTTGTCACAGGTCATATAGGTCTGAATTAAATGGAAAAAATAGCACAATCATTTAACGAATGGTAAAGCACATTTACTTCTCAGTACGTCCCAAGTCAGTAAAAGTTTACATTTTAAGCGTCATCTGTATCATTCGTAATCATAAACATTTTTCCTATTAAAAGGAAACTTTCATGGCACAGTAATAGGGTTCCAGTCACGTTGAAAAATGAACCAATTCATCAGATGCTTTTATTTTAAGTTCGGTACCAACTTCCTTCGAAGAAAGGTTCTTTGTTTATGTTGAAGACTATAGGTGGCTTTCTTTGATGATGAATGCATACATTATTGAAGTCACCACTAAAGGACGGCTTTGGAGAACCAAACAAATGCCCATTTCTTATTGTGTCGGCAACATAAAAAATTGTATTGCATGAGTGAGACTGATTTTTTTCCCCCATTTGCTAAGTATGTTTTCATAACAATCAGGAGCATCAAAGGTAATGTTCTCATTGAAATTTCAGCTGCTAGTTTATCTGAATGCACTTTTTAAAAAAGTGAATTGGCTGTCATATGGTCAATTATATCTACTGTTCCTCACTGTTTACTGAATAGTCAAGTGAGAGCTTGTTTTCATTTTTTTTTTTATTATTTTTTTTATTTGTGGTAGTTGAGTGATGCTGCCTTTCATGCATACGTCAGAAATTTAAAGTATAGGTCAATCAACGATAGGGGTGCAATGGTCAGATGACAGGGATTACTACAGAAATGTGAATGTTCTGAAGTATTTAATTCTGAGTGAAAAGAAGATGAATTTTATTTACCATCCATATGCAAATGACAGTCTATGTAAATATATTAACTACTAGGGAGTGTCTGACAATCTGATGAAAGATAGATTATGAGATAATGCCTCGCCGCTACCAGAAATGTAAGTTTGAAAAAGTGGATATCTCAAAATGTACAGTACTTATGCTAGACGGATTATGATATAACCAATATACTGTTAAGATGGTTTGTCAGTATGAACCAAGAATTTGTTTATGTAACAATAAATAAATTTCAGTGCACTTTATATCACCTTTGGGGCTTTCTTTCACAGGGCCATTGTAATTTCTCCACTTCAAACCAATGGTTTTATATACAAGTTTATACAAGCAATAATGTCGCCAATAAAAAATGATCACCAGATTTTATATTTTCCACCAATAAGAAAAAGATCTCATTTGTGGCATTGTTGAAGCCCTGTGTGATTCCTGAATAAACTTTGTCCACATTATTTTTAGTATTTTTAATATAAAAATAATATTTTTCTTGTATGAGAAAAATGCATACAAAATTTCAGGAGCCATGCCACAATTGTCTTGTATTATTCATACGTGATCTCTTTCGTAAAATGATAATAAACATTTTTGTTTTATTCATACTTTTAAGAATTTTTTTTTTGTATACAAAAAAAATGCATTTATATGAAATTTTGGGAGCTACACCATGGCCATGTTATATCCAGATTCATGTTATAACAGAGCACATTATAACATGGTCACACTATATCTACACATGCAAAACCAAGAAATCTGGGTTCATATTACACATAAGTGTTAAGATTTTTGTATGACAGTGAACTGAAAAAGTCTGGGTACATATTATGCATGTTTGTGCATTATACCCAAGAATTTACAGTATTTAAAAATTCATTTTGCTCTTTTATATTTTATTAGTCTTATCCGTGATACATTTAATTTAACTTAGCCTAACACAGCATTTTGCATACCACCTTATTTATTTTAACTTTGTGTAACACAATGTATTGCATACCACCCTATGAACTTTATCATTTTGATTTCATAGACCGAAACTACATAAAAAATATCAAGTTAGCAAAATATAAAATACTTCTGCAATCAACTATAATGGTTATTACATTCATACCAATAATTTAAATCTCTTATCAGGTAGGACTGTTCGTTTTGCCTTTTGTGTTTTTGTTATTTTTAGAAAAAGACTAATCTTTAAAACATCGCTATTTTTATGTTCTTGTTTCTCATCGAAGTCTTTGACTCACCTGACATAGAAATATTATCATCGTTAGTATATGACGTGCATGTTTGCTGAATCTTATTTGATATTATGTTGTTCTCTGTATTTCTCCTTTTAAACAGCTCAATAGGACTACCTTAGAACATATTTTTTAAGTAATATGTTGGCTTATCATTTGGAAAATGTTATCATATTATAAATATAGCCAAGTTTTTGGGTGTGGTGTGGGCAGCAAGGGTTATTATCACAGTAAATAACATGATCTATATTTTCACAAGTCCATTCCAAATGACAAAGATCCTGATCTACCATTGCATCAAAAGATCAATGTCTATGTTTTTCTAATTAACAAACTGCATAGACCCAGATCTGTTGGTGCACTATGGTAGATCTGGGCCTGCGTAATTGGTTTTGACATGTAAGCATAAACTCTAACTGACTAGTGCTTGCATTGGCTGCCAAGTAAATGAAATGCAAAGTACTGACGTATATCTCACTTATATTTGCATGTATTTTGTATATAGTTAAGTAAATTCAGCTTTCATTTCTTTATGACATTGTGTATTCCATATGTTGCCACTACATGTACATACAGTTAATTTATAGCAGATATTGACTTTGAATATTTTCATTCAAAGTAATTGATTGTTAATATGCAACATGTATTGGATTTAGAATGTTAAGACATGTACATAATAATAAATCTCTTATGATTAATTCTGAATTATAGAAAAATCTTCAGTTTTTAGATGATTTACTTAATTTTTGTCCCAAGATAAAATTTCCAATGCTAACACCACCCACTTAATTCATACAAAAGTATTAGATGGGCCTTCTGGGTTTCTTAGAGAAATGCTTTTTTTGTATTTGTTTAATGTACACCTTTTCTTCTAATTTATTTTACTGACTTTATTCTGGCTTAAATGTCTCAATGCATATTTAAATTATTCCCCAAAGTTTATATAGATATTAATGAAGTTTGATTTCTGATATGTACAAAAAAAATGTCAGTGATGACATTTCACAGCTATTATAGTAAGATATTATTACCCTAGGATTAGGTGTGTTGTTGTATCAATGCAATATATGTTTGCAGTTGTTTTCCAGAATTGACCCTAGTTATTCTTGATGCTAATTGCTTTGAATGTGTACATGTTATTGTATTAAATTTGATTAACTTAAGTTGGTTCTCAATATTTTCTTTGCTGCCAGGATTATTAGAATAATAGATGGGTAGATTGATAAATACTTATTTTGACAGATAAATCTTTCTGAGGATTTGGCAAAAAAATGATTGTTTTACAGTACTAAAATAAGTCAATGAATCATTTCTTTTAGTGGGACATTACTTTAATAGAGTCATCATTGGGCAAGTCACCTTATCATTTCCTTGGATGGGTCATTACTTGTAGAGTCATCATTGGTGAAGCAATCTTATTTCTTGGATAGGTCATAACTTGTAGAGTCATCATTGGGGAAGTCATCTTATAATTTCCTTGGATAGGTCATTACTTGTAGAGTCATCATTGGGGAGGCCATCTTTTAATTTTCTTGGATAGGTCATTACTTGTAGAGTCATCATTGGGAAAGTCATCTTATAATTTCCTTGGATGGGTAATTACTTGTAGAGTCATCATTGGCGAAGCAATCTTATTTCTTGGATAGGTCATTACTTGTAGAGTCATCATTGGGGAAGTCATCTTATAATTTCCTTGGATAGGTCATTACTTGTAGAGTCATCATTGGGGAAGTCATCTTATAATTTCTTTGGATAGGTCATTACTTGTAGAGTCATCATTGGTGAAGTCATCATTTCTTTGGATAGGTCATTACTTGTAGAGTCATCATTGGTGAAGTCATCTTATCATTTCTTTGGATGGGTAATTACTTGTAGAGTCATCATTGGTGAAGTCATCTTATCATTTCTTTGGATAGGTCATTACTTGTAGAGTCATCATTGGTGAAGTCATCTTATCATTTCTTTGGATAGGTCATTACTTGTTGAATCATCATTAGGGAATCTATCTTGTAACTTCCTTGGATAGGTCATTACTTGTAGAGTCATCATTGGTGAAGTCATATCATTTCTTTGGATGGGTCATTGTAGAGTCATCATTGGTGAAGTCATCTTATCATTTCTTTGGATGGGTCATTACTTGTAGAGTCATCATTGGTGAAGTCATCTTATCATTTCTTTGGATGGGTCATTACTTGTAGAGTCATCATTGGTGAAGTCATCTTATCATTTCTTTGGATAGGTCATTACTTGTTGAATCATCATTAGGGAATCTATCTTGTAACTTCCTTGGATAGGTCATTACTTGTAGAGTCATCATTGGTGAAGTCATCTTATCATTTCTTTGGATGGGTCATTACTTGTAGAGTCATCATTGGTGAAGTCATCTTATTTCTTTGGTTAGATCATTACTTGTAAGGTCATCATTGGTGAAGTCATCTTATCATTTCTTTGGATGGGTCATTACTTGTTGTATCATCATTGGGGAAGTCATTTCTTTGGATGGGTCATTACTTGTAGAGTCATCATTGGTGAAGTCATTTCTTTGGATAGGTCATTACTTGTAGAGTCATCATTGGTGAAGTCATTTCTTTGGATAGGTCATTACTTGTTGAATCATCATTGGGGAATCTATCTTGTAACTTCCTTGGATGGGTCATTACTCAGAGTCATCATTGTGGAAGTCATCATATCACTTCTTGGATGAATCATTTTTTTATAAAGTCATCATTGGGGAAGCCATCTTATTATTTCCTTGGATAAATTATTAGACTTATTATTTTCTTGGATGAATTATTAGCTTTTATAGTCATCATTGGGGAAGTCATCTGATAATTTCTTTGGATGGATAATTGTTGTAGAGTCTTCAAATTTATTATTTGCTTTTCAAGAATGAAATCCATATTTATTCGTATTTAGATGCTTGCCTTAATGCTTTAAACCCCAGTGTCCAGTTGGTCCTAAATGAAATTAGAGCTGTGAAGAAAACCATTACAGACAGCATAGTGGTCATATTAATATTTTATTATTATTACTCCACTGGCATGGATGGTCATATCTACATGAAAATTTCACTAAATGACTTTAATGATGTCTAGTTCCTATCTGGCATCCAGTTCTGTAGATAAATAACTTGTATGACTTGAAGGTAACTTGTACTCATTATGACTTGAAGGTAACTTGTACTCATTATGACTTGAAGATTACTTGTACTTGTTACGATTTGAAGGTAACTTATACTCATTAGGACTTGAAGGTAACTTGTACTCGTAACAACTTAAAGGTAACTTGTACTCTTTAAGACTTGAAGATAACTTGTACTCATTATGACTTGAAGAAAACTTGTTCTCATTATGACTTGAAGATAACTTGTACTCATTATGACTTGAAGATAACTTGTACTTGTTATGACTTGAAGATAACTTGTACTTGTTAAGATTTGAAGGTAACTTGTACTCATTAGGACTTGAAGGTAACTTGTACTCATAACAACTTGAAGGCAACTTGTACTCATTAAGACTTGAAGGTAACATGTACTCATTACAAACTGAAGTTAACTTTTACTCATTATGTCTTGAAGGTAACTTGTACCCATTAGGACTTGAAGGTAACTTGTACTCATTAGGACTTGAAGGTAACTTGTACTCATTAGGACTTGAAAGTAACTTGTACTCATTAGGACTTGAAGGTAACTTGTACTCATTAGGACTTGAAGATAGCTTGAACTTATAAATACATATAGGTGAAAGTTTAGAAATTTTGTGTTCCAATTACAAATCAAGTATACTTCATTTAATTGAAATGTTTGCCATTCATTTACTACACTTTTAGGTCACTTATAAATGACAAACAGGTGAATGGTTAGCAATTTTATATTTCACATGGGTATTTAACATTTGAGTGAAGCATGCTGCACTTATATTTTAAATTTAAGTCATTCACTTTCTACACTTTTATGTGATATAAGACTGAATTACTGCTAAATTTAATGAATTAGGTTTTAAAAGTCAAACCTTCCCCAAGCCTGGCTTGACAAGAACTTGTGTCCTCATATTAATAGGAGTCGTGAGTTTATAGGCTGGCTTTCTGTGACCTTATGAAAAGCTTGTACACTGTCATTTGAAAGAAAGTTTTGACACGGTGGTGGCAGTGTATTCAGTAGCTGTCTTTCAGAATTTGATGTCCATTCTGTTTTGCCTGTAAAGAAATGTGTCCTAAATTCCAACATCAGCACTATCAGTCCAAGGATATTTGTGTGAATTGCATAGTGCATGAAAACTAATAATAAAACCAAACCATGATAGTTAGCTAGTCAGGATAACACTATTCCATAGTCAGGATAACTCTATTCCATTGTCAGGATAACACTATTCCATAGTCAGAGACTATCATGGTTTAGATTGCAGAAATATAAGAGGTAGCATGGCCAAGTCTATGCTATGACTGCATTTTCCACAGAAATTTTTCTGGCGCTAGATTTTGCCATTGAAACATCCTTTTGACATCAAATATTTTTAAACATCTACCAGAAATATATTTATAATATCATTAGAATTTGCACAGTGGAAAACTGAGCACTGAATTACATTGATTTAAGTAAATTGTATAATAATGATTTATTGCTAGATGCTTTGTTTTTAAGGTGTCCACAATTTGTGGTTGTTCATGCACACGCTCATGTCCCCATTTTGCAATTTATAGACATGCAAAATGCTTTTCTTTCTAGTAACAGTAACTGGCTTACTAGCACTATAGGTGGAGTAACTAGTGTACTAGTAATGTATATAGAGTAACTAGTATATCAATACTATAGACAAAGTAAAAAGTATAATAGTACTATTGCTAGTACTACAAACAATAACTAATATACTGTACTATAGACAGTAATTATTTTAATAGTACTGTAGATTAACTATTATAATAGTACTGTAGATAGAGTAACTTAAGAATAATAGTACTATGGACAGCAACTAGCATGCTAATGCTGTAGGGAGAATAAATATTACACTAATACCATAAATAGAGTAACTAGTATACTAGTGCTATAGACAGTAGCTATTATGGTATACTGGTACTGTAGAGTAACTAGTATACTAGTACAGTAAACTAGCATATTAGTAATGTAGATATTAGTATGCTATTATACTAGCATACATGTATTGTAATTAGAGTACCAAATATAATAGTAAAAGAGATAGTAACAAGTAAACTAGTACTGTTGACAGAATAACCAACAAAGTAGTACTAAGACAGAATAACTAGAGTACTAATACAATAGACAGTAGCTAGTAAACCAGTATGGTTGACAGATTAATCAGCATAGTAGTAATAGGACAAAATTACTAGCATACTAATGCAATAGACAGTAACTATTATACTAGTACTATAGACAGTAACTGGCATACTATTATACTAGTACTGTAGACAGTAACTGGCATACTATTATACTAGTACTGTAGACAGTAACTGGCATACTATTATACTAGTACTGTAGACAGTAACTGGCATACTATTATACTAGTACTGTAGACAGTAACTGGCATACTATTATACTAGTACTGTAGACAGAGTAACTAACATAAAAAATAGGCTACAAGAGATCAGATATAAATAGAGTGAAGGTCTCCTTTATTCATTACTTTCTTAGATATCCAAAAAGTACCTATTCCTCATTGAAAGAAAGTTTATGACATGCATCAGGAGTGGGTCGGAAACATATTTTTCTATTCATGATCAAAATTTGAAATAAAAAAGGTTTTGTTTCTTTTCTCAACTTAGTATCAGATATTAGATTTTGTTGTGTAGGAAAAGTAAAAACAATTTATATTTTCATAAGTAGTTTTGTTTTTCGTGCTTCTAACGATGAAACTTATAGATGTTATCATTATCTCGATAAGAGATGATATCGATCTCGTCATTATTTCTGTTAGAGAACATTTATTTTATCGTCAACTCAGAGAACATACCAATAATATCATTAACTCTGTGAATAAATCATCTCTTTTATGTTATTTCTTCTCAAATTAAAAAATAACTTCACTCATTTCAATGAAACTTAACGAAAGCTTCAAAAGTATGTTAAACTGATGTATTATGGAATATGCTTGTTATGTTGTTGTTGTTGTTAGGCTCAACGCCATTTTTCAGCACATGATAGGCTATACATGGCGGCCAGTATTAATTGTGGAGGAAGAAACCAGGAAATCCACGGAAAGAACCACCGACCACGAGAAGCTACTTGCAAGCTTTCTGACATATCCATATATGCTTGCAATTGTAATTGTCTGACTTTTGACAAATGCGGCATGCTCTATTATATTTCTGCTTTACTTCTCTTTTGAAGTTCTAGTCATAAAATAAATAAAAGTGGATTAAGAACACTATTGATGAGGAAATACAAAACATGCATGTGGTAAGCTACCCTTTCAAAAAATTTTAAATTTGACAAAAAGTCTTTCCCCAGAAATGTAAAAGTTGTACAATTAGACTGGGACTAAACTGGAAAAATAAACCAAAGTTACTAAGAAAAGAATAAAAGTGATCCTATTAGTTCTATTTGTATCATTTTTCAGTTGAATTCGAGTTTGAACTGGCTTCATATTCTCCTTTTTTCTGATGTGTTTTCATTTTGCCCTACTACCTGCAATTGTTAGATTTAATACTGTGCCACTGTTGCCCATTGTTGGTTTCTACCTTTCCTGAGCAGATTGAGCATCTGAATATTAATGTCAGTATTGTACGACACTTTCTCGTAGTCTGAATGGCACATTGACTTTTCAATAAATGTACATTTCTGTGCATAAATCCATGTTTACATTTTATAATGCATGGAGGCTTTGGTCAGTTATTTTACAACCAGAAAACCAGTCTGCAAGTGATGTAATAAAACAATAGAATATGTAGATATTTTCCGACACACCCATTGGCCAGTAAATGTATTTCACTTTTAAAGTTGTTTTTATTTTCTTTTTCTGTGTTTTGTTTTCCTACTGGCAAAATGAAGCATAGTTGTTTTATAAGATACAGAAAACCTTTTTTTAACCAGCATGAGGAATATGAAAAAGCGACAGAACAAGTTTTCAAGGCTAGGAAAATTCACTTATTAATTGATTCTTGTAGTATTAATGCATTGTTTTTTTTTTCTTGTCAAAACCTCAATATTTATTCATGTATATCAAATAGCTTACATTATAGTGTTAAAAGTCTTATGTATTGTCCTTTGAGCAGCATTATATTGAATTTGTTCTTCACTTGGCATTCCTCATAGACAGTTTTGCTTAAGAAATCACAATTTCAGGCAGGGAGTTGGGGTGAACATACAGTAACGTTTCTGCACTAATAGGATAGAGGTCTTTACTAAATTGAAGTTTCAAAGTTCAAAGAATGACTGAATAAGACCCATCGCATGGCGTACAATCCCAAAATTGTTTTTTAAATCACATACATGGAAGAGTAACAGAAGACCTGGAGAATATACTTTCAGAAACTAAATTCCCTAAAACTTGTTACTAAATCTACCATTGCCACTTATCAAATTTACTAGACAAATGTGAAAAAAGAATCAGTCATAATAATTCTTCATCTATTTAATTCCAGGGGGAAAATTCTTCTTGAAACAGTTTGTTTGCATGTACGCATGTGCGTGTTTCAGATTTTAATGTAGTTTTAACAGTTTTTCAGTCATATCGCTACGATGCTTGCAGTGTGGCAGTTTGAAGTGATGTCTACCACTAGGGCATCATGCCGCAGACATGTGCATGATGTCACACCCAGTCACATTATCCTGACACCAGGCTGACCAGTCTTAACACTTACCTCCTAATGCTGAGTGCCAAGCGAAACAGCAGCAATACTCTTTTTGTAAGTCTTTGGTATGACTAGGTCAGAGTTCGAACCCACGACCTCCCTTATCCAAGGCGGATGCTCTAACCAGTAGGCCACATAATTTTAGCTCTTGCATCCAATTTTAGGTCTAAGGAAAACACACAAATATTCGTAAATACGAATAGTCCAGCCATATTGGGACCTACGTGGTAAACATATCTCATTGACATGTCAATCAACTTTAACAACTCTTTATCTTATTATATATAACCAATTAAAGAGCTATAAATTTATTCTTGGAATATAGACTTAGAGGTAGATTCTAAGTAAAGAAAGACAAATCGTCGATAAAGAAGCTTTCTAGGGGACACAGAACTTTGGGTTCTGTTGGGTCCCGAGTCTCAAGAGTTGGAGACAGAATCAAGGCAGTAGCCGAGACAGTTGAAGTCTGTAAAAGAGTAGTCGTGATAGAGTAGTAGAAGAGTAGAAAAAAAACGAGGACGAAGAGGGGAAGGAGAAGGATTTTGGAGAAAAGTCCGGAGGGAGAGGGGAAGATATTGGGAGAAATATGAGAGAGAAGGACACACAAGATGAGAAGAACTACAAGGACAGGAGTAAATCAATCTCACACTGCTAATCAAGTGATGTAATAGGCTTATTGAAGGGTCGAGCGGAAGGAGTGTAATTGGAAATTTGAGTCATTTGATTATTGAATTATTATTATTACATGTAAATTGTTATTCATCGAATCTTAACCATTTTGTATTTTGGGTGGGACTTTTATAATAGTTTAAATAAACATTGGGGGCACCACACCCCAACCATAACAAACCCCACAGCCATCTTCTTTCTTAAAATTTGACTAATAGACATTGAAAAAAGGAGAATGATTTAGAAATAAACTTTGGTTTTATTAATGTGTCTTTTTATGTAATATTGTTTACTTGCTCATTCTTTGCCTTAACATCTTGAAGTCTTATTGTTGTGTTTAGATTTTCATTAGGGTGAAGTTATTTATTCAAGTTATAAATTACTGGAAATAAAAGTGCTCATCGATAATATTGATAAATATAAACACTAATCTGGAATTATAGTGAATCCAGGCAAAGACATTTTTGGACTAAATTGTTGTGATACATCAAAAAACCTTTAGCACACCGACACAATCAAGAATATTGGCACATTGCCATGTATGAGACTACGGGACATGAACAGAGTTGGAATATCACTTGAATTCAAGATTAACCCAAATCTGAGATTTGTCTTATTGATATTTAGTGTACAAGTATGTTGGAACGTTTTTCCCAAGTATTCATGAAATAGAAAATATTTTTCTTTTGCAAAAAAAAAAAAAAAAGAGAGGCAGGGGAAAAATTCTGGAAAGATGTATTATGCTAATTGGACCAATTTAGTACGACTCATACAGTTCTCTGCATAGATCTAAACAACAATCGCGCATATGTGGACATGACAGCACACAATACAAAGATGTATGTCTATTTCAGGATGGAAAGTATCGGCTGTTTTCACCTCAATGTACCATAGTTTTCATTTCTCTTAATGTTCGTTAACCTAAATCCGAACCCCTCTAGATCAAATATTTTTTCCTTGTATTGTTTAAAGCCCGTTGAATCCAATCAGTATGCAGAACATATGTGAAATGATCGCAAATGCACAAATAGTGTTCTGAGCCATTACATCCAACTAGGAATATTGCATATGTATGGTAAAATATGAACGAGTTGTTTTTGTTTTTCGGATGATACTGCACAACTTTTTATCCATCCAACGAAACGAGTTCATATTTTCTCATACAATTGCATTAAACTTTTTATTCTAAACATATTTTCTTTTTCTATCTAAGGCTTAATTACATAACTCAAAAATACACTACAAGATACAGAGTAATTAAATTTATGTTGCATTTCAAAATAATTACACAAATGCAGAATCATCAGTACACAACAACATTAATGCGCACATAACTCCGCCCAATGAAATTTGAATATAGTCGCACGCTCGACATCAATTTTGAAAGGAAATGTCGTTTTGGTGTACTTAAAATTGAAATATATTGTTATATTGGGAATGAATACGCAATGCAACCTCTTAACCTCTTTTGGGTCGATTTTATTCCGCTCGATTTATTAGTTGTTTCAATTACACACAAAATATATGTCTGTGATTTGAGCCTGGGATATGGGACACGTTTAACGCAGCTGCATGTGTGTTTCTGTTCTGTCATTGAATGTTTGAAATCATAATGTGGGGAAAATATGAATTCTTTCAATTGTAATTATCAAAAAGACTGGAATTTCACGTTCATTTCATTTTTGAGTGCATTAAGTAGAATGCACTTGGAACGTAGTCGAAAATACAATTTCCATAAATGGGTAAGCAAGCTTTAGAAACCATGAATAGCTCTTGTAATTCGGATTTGCAGAACGAAGAAAGTACTTTTTGAAGAAATTCAAGATATAGATATGGTAAGTTTATTTTTGACATTCTTATTACTACTAAGATATTCTCCAGTTATGTTATGACCTGTACTCAGTGTCATGGCGTCTATCGCCAACCTAAATCCGCAACATTGTATCAACAATGTTAACGCGGAAAATTGCAAAGCGTTTGGTGTATCACAGTTTTTAATAGTGAAAATATGAAAACGGTGACTTTAAACCTGGAACCAAGAACCATAAACTGTGAACGAACAATAATGTAGAACCGATCAACAATGTGTTGAACTTGACAGTAAATTTAAAACGGCAGTGCTCCTTATCCGATGCATGCAGTGTTTGATATTATCAAGTTATAATTTTAGTTACCAGAAAAACAAGTTAGGGTGAAAGTAATATCCGACTTGCTAATACATGTTCTTTTATATTCAGTTCCGAAAAAAAGGAAGTAAATATCTACCGATAAAGGCTCTTACTTTTGACAATTTCCTGAAACATAAGAAGAGAAGAATTTGTCAAAAAATGTTGGGGTTGGAGCAGTATTGATTCAATATATAAATGGTGTTGATCATCCGGTGTGCTATTTTTCTAAGAAATTAAATAAGCACCAAAGAAATTACTCAACAATTGAAAAATTGAAAAGGAATATTTGACTGCTATTAGCATTACAGTACTGCGAAGTTTGCATTAGTTCAACTCTTTATCCGACTCTTTTGGTTAATGATCACAATACCCTTACCTTTATAGACAAGATGAAAATTAACAGTCCAAGACTATTACGGTTAAGCTTGTTGTTACAGGAATATAATATTTAACCCTTGAGAGCTCAAAGGTGCCTTTTTTGTTGTGACCGGTTTGAGTTGGATTTTTCTAGTTTTCGGAATTAATAATTTATTTTCCCTATAAAATTTTCATCGGAATTCTTGAAACAAAGATATTTATTGGAAATTGTTTGGAATTCCAAACCTGAATATTATCCTTGGTTATTCGACATGGAACTGTTGACACAGGACAAAGCAAGTTATTGAAGTTATCACTGCCTTTCATCTTAAAACTTCATAGGGATTTGAACTGTGATTCAATTAGGACTTTTTATTGTATGGACTTATATCAACTAATTTGAGGATTAATTTAGGATTAGTTTCATAAACCATATGTCCTTTTAAAAATTAAACTTTTTTATAGGGAAATAAACTATTTAGTCAAATTTTACAAGTTTTTTTTTTCTTTATTACTTTTATACGAGCCTAGTGGACATCATGCCATATTGTGAATCAACTTATGGCTGACACTTAATGTCTTGAAGGCTGTTCAATATTTGCTGGAACGACTTACAATTCCTCTCTCCCATTTGTCATGCCGGAAGGCTTTTGCTGCCAACTCATTAATAGGCCTCAAAATGGTAACGTGTTGGTTGTCTTGAAGTTTCAATCCGTTCCTAAATTGTAAACATATAGACGGACCAGATCGAGTGGCAGTAACGATTTTGTCGAATCACATCAACTGGTTTTAAACATATCATACGTGTGACTTCATTATTTACTGCTGCTGTGACTACTGAAAGACCTTGTAAGCCATTCGGGAGATCGTTGAGCCATCATTAACAACTCCTGCGCGTACTTATGTCCCACTAACCGTTCCCCAAAATTACGACTAAATCGTTTCACAATATCTTTGTCACGATGTAAAGTAGCATGTCCAACAGGATTTAGCACACGGTGTTTCACTAACGCGCAGCAACATGTTCGTAAAATTCTTTACTAGTGGCAAGTTTGCATAAAATGCGTTACAGTACATCTGCGATACTCGACAATGGTTAATGCGTACTTTCATGTGCGTCCCTTGACACGACCATAAAGAAGAAATAAGACATCATCCTGATGGACCCCATTTGGTATTTGTATATCAAGTCAACCACATGAAATGTTTCTTGGTACTGGTACCTAAATTTTCCTTAAACTTGTTTGACCAAGCATGTTTGTTTCTCTAGCAATCCATTAGTGACTTTTGCTGCACGTCCTTACTCTTCCACAGCGGCTTCACCTTCCAATACCCACGCAAACTGTAATATATTTTTAATTATGTCCAGCTCTTTGTATCCAAATAATCCAAGAATTACAAACACGTCCTAGTAATAAAATGTTCTAAATAAAACTCAGTACAAGTCCTGAAGAAATAAATTAAAAATGAAGGCGATGACGTGTCTGTTAGAGAGTGTTGCTGTGTCAACAGTCTTTTGTTGTATCACAGTGATATAATTCCAGGTTTGGATTTAGTATATATTCCAGTAAATGTCTCTATTCAATAATTTTATCAGACCATTTTTATAATTGCAGAGAAAATATTCATTTGAATTCAACAGTTTGAAGAAAATGATTCTTCCTAACTGGACACAACATTATACAGTTTAAACGGACTAGATGGTAAAGCACGAATGACCAAGTCCTCAAAATAGCAAGATTATATAGTTCTCTACTTGACCTCAGGTCACTATTAGCATTTTCTAAAATAGTTACCTAATGTAAAATAACCATTTTGAATGATCTTGATGTTTACAAAATCAAAACCATAACCTTGATTACACTCAGGAAATTTCAAAACTTAGATCCAAATACAAATATTTACTTCTATTAATAATGATCCTGATATTACGCCCAACTTAGAGAGGATAATTTAGCTATGTATTGTTTAAACAAACTGAAATAAAGAAACAAATCCAGGTGAAGAAGAAATGAACTCGGTTTTGGACAAGGACAAGTCGAGCATACAATGGGACATTACAACAGGATGTAATTAAACAATTTTGTTTCAAAGCTTACAAAAGCAAACAAATAAATTAAATTTACATAACAGCTTTCATACTGCGTTCGATGATCCTTTTGCGATTTGTTCTCAGAGGGTAGGATTAATCACATTCGAGCCATGCATGAGATCTATGTCGGAACGTTAATTGTGCAAATATCATCGATGCTCGGTAAGCCAGACTTGTCGGAAACAAACGGCATCAACACAATCTATTGGTGATCACCTGGCTTTGGATGGTTGTAATAATTATTCAATTCATATATCAAGCTGTGTAACGGACTCACACCAATGTTTCCAGGAATGTGCTTTTCATCAGGAATTTTAGTCCATGGTGTCGAAGGTAATTTTGTTAACGCAGCAGTGACATCACAGTAAATAATTTGTAAACGGAGTCTTTCTTGCTCCACACTGAATACAAATTATGTGTTTGAATCACCTTTGGATTTGTAACCATGTGTTTGTGGAGTATCGCACAATATATAAAGACATGGTTGTATTATACAATAATTTTATTATTCAATGGCATCACGAGAAAGAAAATTTACCTATGCTTTTCGATGAATAAAGATTTTTGCGTCATCGACATTTATGCACCAGCAACTCCTAATCCATTAAAGCATCGCGATATGTATTTACAAATTACTTTTTACCTGGGATTTCATTATCATCGCTTGGTTTCTCAAAGGGTGTGAACTTTAAAATCTCTGAATAAGGAGGAGTGGGATCCAACTTTGTTATACCCCCCCACATATACATACACACACCTACCTATCATATACATATGTTAGATTCCCCATGAAGGAAGAAAGGTAAAATACTATTTTATATAAGTACACTCAATAATCGCTTGAAAACACAAAATATTTGAATACGGTATGCCAATTTAGAGCCCAAATACCAATCGCGAATTAAATGGATTCGTCAGAAAGGACAACCGAATAAAATTCCCTGGGGTGTTTGCCAGGACATATACATATTTCAGATCCCCCATGAAGGAAGAAAGGTAAAATACTATATTATATAAGTACACTCAATAATCGCTTGAAAACACAAAATATTTGAATACGGTATGCCAATTTGGAGCCCATATAACAATCGCGAATTAAATGGATTCATCAGAGCTGTGTTTCAATGTACCTTTGAAATTTAGATGGAGACTCCAATTTATGTGGAAATGTTATCAATTTATCAGAATCTGAAATAAATTCATTGACACCTTCATTAAGTAAATTACGAGATAACCACGAGGCTACAAGGTAAATTGCTGATGAATATGACTAATTATTAGGAAAGTGACGATTAAGCTACGGGTAACAACCCATTTTACGAGCTACGGAACGAGCCGACGTGCGGTGGTAAATCAAAAATAATGTTGAAATCGGTGGTATATCAGATATCATGTTTAAAGAATAAAGATGAACGATTGTTGAAAAACAATTAAATGGAAAAAGTTAGTGTAATATTACGAAACAAAGCTGCGTTTAATTAAATTGCACACATTAGTAGGTTTTAGCCTGAAACCATTTAAATCTTATTTCTGTTCCCGCACAGATAATAATTTATGTAATCAGGAATATCTCATCGGGTCGGATTTTTAATGACGTGAAGCAGCAGGGGATATGTTTTGTCAAAATGATGCTCACAGCATATGATTTTCATCAGTGAAACAGTTTAAAGTTTAGATGGATCATTGAAAAGATGTTATCATGACTTAACAAACTTTATTCAAAGGTATACAAATATGAAGGGTGAGGTCTAAGATAAATGAAGTGTCTGTGCCGTATAGCAACAGATGCACTCAGGAGGTAAATGTCTGTGCCGTATGTAGAAACAGATGCACCGATTTGAATAAATTGTCTGTGCCGTATCGTAACAGATGCACTCATTTGGTAAATGTCGGTGCAATACAAAGAAACAAATGTACCGATTTGAATTAGTTTTCTGTGCCGTATAACAACAGATGCATCAATTAAAATTAGATGTCTGTACCGTAGAGCACGATATTCACGCAATATAATTAGATTTCCCACCCATGCAATAGAGAAATCTACTTGTTTTGCTAACCTTACCTTTCCCATCTCAGTCTGGTTATCTCAAGAACAACAACAGATGAAATTCACCCATACAGCATCCTAAGGTCTCTAGAACTGTGGAAACACCATACAACAAAGTCTGACACACACACACACACACACACACACACACACACACACACATATACACACATCCATGCTCTCAAGTGGTGCTGCAAAGCTATCAAAAACTAGAAATGTCTTTTGTCTAGCAGGTTTCTTCTAAAATTGTCGAACACCCACAATCCTTCCCAATTGAATGAAATCTAACAATGCACCAGTGAGAGCAACACTTTCCATATTTCCAGGACAGAAAATATAAATTTCCAAGAAAGTTATAAATTAGAATGTTTAGGATGTCCCTACACAATTCGTTAGTATTGTACCCATTAGGCATATTGTACTGCACAGTATTATATCTATTGCTTACAATAGAACGCTTTCAAAATTAGAACTGATTGAAATTAAAATATAAAATATATGAATTATTTATTATCAATTTCATCTTACCGCCATCGATTAAATAATAATAATATCTATTGGTTTTATGTCTCTATTTTCTCATGCGTAGAACTTGTGTACTTAGGATCGACAGGTCAACCCTTTCCCATCATTAGCATATTTTTCCTAATGCAAGTATAATAATAATAATAATAATAATAATAATAATAATAATAATAATAATAATAATAATAATACTACTACTACTAATAATAATAATAATAATAATAATAATAATAATAATAATAATAATAATAATAATAATAATAATGGAGACTTTTAATAGCGCCTAATCTTTAGAAGCTCTAAGCGCTTTACAGCATTTGACAGCACTTAAAAAGAATAAAGAAACATATATAATGATATGATTACAAACGTATGGCACGTATTGTTGCAACATTCATTGTTCATGCTCTCTGTGCATTTCGATCTTTCAAAAGCAAACCAGTGTCCATTTTAGTGAGATCCTGTGCTCTTCGTATGACCCTGGCCTTTAACAGCTGCTGGAACATGTTATCGAAGCGTAAAAAATCTCCGATCTGTCTCACGTGACCATTTACACCCAATCAAATTATAGAAAACGCAGTTAATTCATAAAAGTACAGACTTGTATATTATGCTGTGAGGGAAGTGCAAATAAAACAACTTTAGTATGGATCTATGTCGCGAATTACTACGTGTTACTACGCGTCTCTCAGTGCTCTGTCCGAAAACCATATAGCAGTGGAAATGAACAGTGACATTATGGTCAATTTTTCGCACAAGATTAATTTCTGTTCAAAAGCCATTAGAAAAAGCAATAAAAGAGGTCTGAGTGGTGAATTAAAATGGCATAAGACGAGACACCTTATGTAAAGTACAACAATTTAATCAATTACATAAACAAAATGAAATCGAACATAACGTGCGAATGATTCAATTTGTCCACAACCATTGTTACAAAATTAAGCGAAATTCAATTATCCGTTCTGTTATACTGACGAAGCTAATAATTGAATGACAAATCTAGCTGGTGACTGGTCGGTGTTTTCGTATTTCTCTCTCTCTCTCTCTCTCTCTCTCTCTCTCTCTCTCTCTCTCTCTCTCTCTCTCTCTCTCTCTCTCTCTCTCTCTCTCTCTCTCTCTCTCTCTCTCTCTCTTTGGTGAAGATTGTAATATACTTCCGCTGAGCAACCGTATGTAGCTATCTCCTTAAAAATACAAAAAATACTACTCGATCTAAATGCATATTAGAGTTCTTTCTCCTGGGATGAACAAATATTCTCATACCTTTTCGCCATATATCGTCTATTAAACTTCAACAGAATTAGCTATGGTTATTTCGCACTAGTACACATTAACTATAGTATCATCAAAAACCGATTTATTGTTAACGGCTACTTTATTTCAATTGACCAGGACAAAATTCAACCTCTTTAGATAAACCATAACATCCCATTGTGGCTATTAGTTGGCCAGCTGAACCATGCCAGCTGGCACACAATACTGGATTCTCGATGGAACAGAATTCACACCTTAATTACACACAGATTGATGGCCTTCCCTCCTTGTCCTAACTTTGTTACGTTGCGTGTTAGCGATTCATTAACATTAAATATATCAATCCTTAGCATCAATGCTACAAATCATTTAAGACAGATAACTTACGTATTCACACAATTTTGTGGAAGAAGAAATACACAAAGTCTTGCATTACATGATTTCTTCTACATACAATACACCTGAATCCGAACTTATTCAAATAATGAAATATTGTATGTTGTTCTTACAGTCCACGAATCATATAATATGCTCAATTACTTCTGTACTCGGGGGAAAAATTTAAGTATGAATTTAAAATGAACAAATTCAACAAAATAACTAGAAACTTACATCAATGTATTGAGGTTCAGTATGTGCTTTCCCGGACCCTCTTTCACATATCATCAGAAAATTTCCTCTTTCCTTGTCTGGATACGGGTCTCTAACAGTTCCAGACTTCCTAGTCCTTTCGACAATTTGTTGAACGACAGAAATTACTTATTAATATTTTGGAGTCCCACAGACATCCCTTCTCTGCAGAAGAATAATAAAAACTAGGACTGTCTAATATTGCCTAATTTCCACCGTTTAACTTAGTCAATCAGTATTACTTCTTTACCCGCCAAAATTTTTCATCAATCTGATCGCAATTGAAATGATAATCATTTCTAGTCCGCATTTATTAATAAAAAAAACTGGAAAATCTAATTTTATTATTCCTGTTTCAAATGGACTACAACTTCTTACAATTCTCACTTTGTCCGTCTCAACCCACGTCATTGAGAGAAACATAGCCTTCCACTGCCATATCTGTCGGACCGGTATAAAAATGGATATTACAATTCAGTTCATATCTCTAAGCAGGAGAAATTAATTATTACAAGCTGCCAAGTAATAGCGGACCATACCAGTAAACCATCTTAATATTTATAAGTCACAATGATCATGGCAGAATGTACATTAAAGTTATCTAAATAAACGTTCTACAAATGTTTCCACCGTTACAGTAAAATGCACCCTTAAATCTCCATCTGTTGTAAATTCAAGAACAAAAATGTTCGATTGATAATTCTCAGTTTTCAAAAGTGGAAATATGTGACTGCAGCGTTCAAAGTCTTAGGAGGAGAAGTAAAGTTCTTATGGGAAAGTACTTACAAATATTGGCTTATTCCCTATTTTACCAAAGCGGGTACATCTACCGAAGCATAAACGGACCACTACACGAGTTTGCATGACAAATTGGGCACATATACCGAAGCATAAGCGGATCACTAAATGAAGTTCCATGACAAACCGGGTACATCTAAAAAGACATAAACATATAGCTAAATGAAGCTGTATGATCGCTATCTCTAAGGAATGCGTTTAAATTCAGAAGGAAGGTTTTATATCCTTGTAGAAAAATGTAATGAATTCCCGGTGTTTTTCTCCAGATTGTGACTGTCAGTAGTCTACAGTATCATTTTCCAAACAATAAACATAGCTTGAGATGTCACTGGTAAGGAGGGAGGCACTGGCGTTATTAATAAAGAAAATATTTTTTAGTCAATCTGTGCATGCTGACCACTGGTATGTATTGCTGATCAATGGTATTATCCCAGCTAACTGACAACGTTTCTACAACGTTGCTTGCAGTTGTGATTTGATTATACGTCTGACTAAAGTCGAGGTAACGTTGCTCTGAGATTTTTATTTGGTTACAAGTGGGACTAACATTGAAGCAAGGGATTACTGTAAGGTTGTGATGTCTTAAATGCAGGTCTGATTTCGATGTAACTTTCTATATCGTATATGAAAAGGAACAAATTTTTTAGTTCGATCTTTGTTTGTATTGTTAATTGTGGTAGAACACATTTAGTTAAACACATGTATAATTAACGAAATGTATGGGAAATGGCCGGATTTTAAACTAAAAATTTACGGATTGGTTCCGCCAAGGTCAGGAGTTATTGATTTATAATTAAGGGCTTAGTTTGTTGAAACTTACATTAACTAGTTGGTATCCAGTTGTTGATAGACATAATGCAGTGTTTTGATGCTTGGGAAAGCTTGAGTGTTTTGCAATTCTGATTGGTTACGCTGTGAAGGTGGCGTGGTTTTATGCGGAACACTCTTCAGCTTGAATGTGCAAATATAAATTTTAAAATTTAGTCCTTAATCTTTGTCCCGGGTGAGGAGAAATTTACAAAGGAAGGATCCGAGCGAATTTAGAAGAAATTTGCTGGTAGGAAATCATCCATGTAAGGAATTGTCTAGAAAAATTGACAGACAAATCTCGAAGTAAGAGCTCGGAAAAAAAAAGGTATTTTCAACAGACACATGTAACTCACTTATATTAATAAGATGATTGTAGGATTTATTCCAATCTAGCTGTATGAATTTATTTGTTAAGTTCGTAGATTTAATTTCTTGATATGGTATACATCTGTTGAGTTCGTTTATCAGAGTCCGTACAATGATATGTTTCTTTATATAAACATTGACGACTTACTGAACTTATAGTTCGTTTATTAGTGGAAATTATGTATTTAGCATTTTGTGCCTTATTTCAGTTGAAATGAGAGAATCTCTGTAAATTCTATATATAAACTGACGACGAACAGTACGAAACTAGTAACTAACTAGCCTAAGCGCTTTCGACTCTTAATGAGTCTTTTTTAAAGGCAAATACAAAACATATATACGATAAACAAATAAACACAAACACGTTGTGTTTGTAAACCTCTACATGGCTGTCTTCACATGTGCTAAAACTATAAATACAACCAGCTTGAATAGACTAGATGCGGAAACTGAAAACGTTGTATAATTCCCTAAAAGTCTACAAGCCAAAGCGACATCTATTTTTACTTTTTGTACATATGTAACGCAGATTATATCTCGGATATTTGATTCTATACCGGTTATTCTTATAGCAAAAATTGAAGGAAAATAAGAAGATTTAGAAAATGTTAAATTTTACTAGTGCATAGTTTTCATTTTCTAGTCTTCTTGGTTTAGACCGCTTGGTTTCAATGTTCTAAAGCGGCGTATCCAGTATGATTCCTTTTCCTTCCTGGTTTCGGAACTCCAGCTGTGGTTGTTAGCAATAGCGATAAGTATTATATCACTGAAAGTGTGGCCAGGAGAGGAGAAGTGTTCTGCGACCGGGCTTCTGTACAGCTATTTTGTCATCCAATCAGATCTATGAAGGTTTATCCTTTTGTGTAGCTTTTCAGTTTCTCCGACGTACTGAAGGCCACAGATCTTACATGTGATGAGATAAATCACATTCTCTGTTTTGCACGTTTTGTTTGGACCATGTATGTTTAGTTTTTCTTTAGTCACTGTGCTAGTGAATGTCTTGGTCTCTATCATATGTTGACAGGTTTTGCATCTTTTATCGCCACAGGGTCCAGATTGACTAGGTTGGTTTTGACTAGCGATTGGCGTTAGCTTTACCCTGACTAGGATGTCCTTTAGGTTGTTTGGTCTCCGGTAAGCTACTACAGGTTTGTTCGGAAGTATTAGGTTTAGTATGTCTGACGATTGCACGGTTGGCCAGTGGTTTGCGCTGATTTTACCTACTTTGGGATTGTCTGGGTGATAGGTCAGAGCAAATGGTATCCTATCAACCTTTTCTTTCTGTCCATATCTGGGTAGGTCATCACGGTTTGTTTGTTTGGCCCTTTGGATTGCCTTCGCAATCAGGTCTTTGTCGTAGCCTCGGTAAATTAAATATTTATCCAGCTCTTCAGACCTTCTAGGAATCTTTTATCGTCGGAGCAAATTCTGCGTATCCTCAGTGCCTGGCTATATGGAATGTTCTTAATGCAGTGTTTTGGATGACAGCTGGTTGGGAGGAGATACTGGTGTTTGTCGGTTGATTTCGAGTAGATGTCTGTGTGTAATTTGTTTTCCACCAGTCTGGTTGTTGTGTCCAAGAAAACATGGTTTGAGATGGAAATTTCTGCCGTGAATTTTATTGAAGGATGGAAGTTGTCTGCCTTTGATATGAAGTCATCCAGACGTTCTCTTCCATAATGCCACTTCATTTCTATATCATCGATAAAGCGTACCCACTGGTATGGTGTACGCTCAACCGATGCTAAGAGTTGACCCTCAAGTTTTCCCATGAAAATGTTAGCATACGAAGGGGCCATTTTAGTACCCATTGCAGTTCCATTGATTTGTATGTAGTTTTCTTCATTAAATTCAAAGTTGTTGAGTTTTAGGACAAGCTCCAGGAGTTGGACTAAGAAGTGTGTGGGTGGATTGTTTACAGTTCTTGTTTCCCATGCTTCGCTACATGTCTGTAACCCTTCGTTGTGCGGTATGTTTCTGTACAAAGATGTGACGTCTAAGGAAGCAAGTAATGTATCTGGCAGTAATGGTTCACTAGCTTTGCTTTTTATGAGATAATCTGTCGTGTCTTGAAGATATGAAGGTAATTTGTGGACATGTGGTCTCATAAAATGATCTAAATATAAACATCAGCTCAATTCCGTCTCAACAGAAGAACAATTGAAAACGTTTTACTCCAAATTAAATAAAGATTAAAAAAGACTCTCTTCGAAACTATACAAAGTCAGAGATAGAAAACTTAGAAGTAATGATCTACAACCAAAGGACTGTTGTGAAGAAACTTTAATTGACGAAATTTTTCTAAAAACAACCGTAAGAAGAAAAATCGCCGCAAAAGGAAGAATCGCAAGCACTCTGTCACAAACACGAATGCAACTGTTACTAATACAGTAGTCAACATCTCCAATTTAGAACTTACTGATGCAGAAATAAAACTTTTATCGAAAGGTTTGAGTTTCTGTCCCCGTCCAAAAACATACGACAGAGGGAAGCTTAAGAATGACACCAAAGAGTTCATCCGCCGACTAAGACTCAAAGCCCATTTTGCCTTGCAACCAACAAACAAATCAAAGGAAAATATAAGCTGCGACCAACCCACATTTAGAAAGAAAAGTAACTGGACCCCACCAAAAAGTTCAATTCCGAATCTGGAAGCCTTTATCAACTCGGTTGAAAACGATACTTCCAGACATATCAACCATACTAACAAATATTCTAATTTGACAAAAGAAGAAACAGATGCCCTGCACTCACTGAAAAGCAGAACAGACATAATAATTAAGCCTGCAGATAAGGGTTCCGCTGTTGTCGTTATGAATAGGGAAGACTACATTAGTGAAGCAAATAGACAACTAAGTGACGCTAGGTTCTACCAAAAACTGGACCATGATCCAACGCTGGAATATGCAAAAATCATCACTAATGTTATTGACGAGGCGTACCAAAGCGGACACATAGACCAGCAAACCAAAAACTACTTAAGCCCAGAAAACCCAAGAGCAGGTAGATTTTATCTTCTACCCAAAATCCACAAACAAGGAAACCCTGGCAGACCTATAATCTCAGGTAACGGGCACCCCACAGAAAGGATATCAGAATATTTAGATCATTTTATGAGACCACATGTCCACAAATTACCATCATATCTTCAAGACACGACAGATTATCTCATAAAAAGCAAAGCTAGTGAACCATTACTGCCAGATACATTACTTGCTTCCTTAGACGTCACATCTTTGTACAGAAACATACCGCACAACGAAGGGTTACAGACATGTAGCGAAGCATGGGAAACAAGAACTGTAAACAATCCACCCACACACTTCTTAGTCCAACTCCTGGAGCTTGTCCTAAAACTCAACAACTTTGAATTTAATGAAGAAAACTACATACAAATCAATGGAACTGCAATGGGTACTAAAATGGCCCCTTCGTATGCTAACATTTTCATGGGAAAACTTGAGGGTCAACTCTTAGCATCGGTTGAGCGTACCTGGACCCTGTGGCGATAAAAGATGCAAAACCTGTCAACATATGATAGAGACCAAGACATTCACTAGCACAGTGACTAAAGAAAAACTAAACATACATGGTCCAAACAAAACGTGCAAAACAGAGAATTGATTTATCTCATCACATGTAAGATCTGTGGCCTTCAGTACGTCGAAGAAACTGAAAAGCTACACAAAAGGATAAACCTTCATAGATCTGATTGGATGACAAAAAAGCTGTACAGAAGCCCGGTCGCAGAACATTTCTCCTCTCCTGGCCACACTTTCAGTGATATAATA